>PVJS01002132.1:0-87846 GCA_004027185.1 Glis glis | reverse complement strand
CCCCGGCCCTATTTTTTTATGCTTTATTTTGAAACTGGGTCTCACGAAGTTGCGGAGGGCCTCACTAGGTAGAGAGAGAGAGAGACAGGGAGAGAGAGAGAAACAGGGAGTGAGCTGAGGCTGGCCGCGAACCCGGATCCTCCGGTCTCCGCCTCCCAAAGTACTGGGATTACAAGCGTGCGCCACCACGCCCGGCTCAACAGGGTTTCTTTTTAGAGTGATGAAGATACCTGAAATTAGATAGTGGTTTCACAGTTCTATGAATGTATAAAAACCTCTCGGTAGTACCCTTTACAGGGGAAAATTTTAGGGTATGTGGACAATGTCTCAATAAAGCTGTTATTTAGGAAAATGGACTGAAGGCCTACTGTGTCCCAGGTACCCTGCCAGACTCTGAGGATACAGTGGATGGCTTCTGCCTTAATGTACCTTACAGTCTAGTAGAGACAAAGAATTATAATAAAAACCAACATGTCACTGCAAATTGTGTTAGGTGCTTGAAAGGAAATCGTGGAAGTGTGATAATGGAGAAGTGTGTCAATGTGGAGCCTACCCAGGTGGACTGTGCTTCAAATGCAGGCTGGTCTGTCCGGAGGTTGGCACACAGTCAGTGCTTAACAGATGCACAGTGGGCAGCGGCAGGGACGGAGTCGGCCTGCCTTTCCTGTGGGAGGTTCCAAAGTTGCCTCGAGGCCCAGCCTGCCTGTGGACTCGGTACCATCTTTCACTGTACTTTTTTCTTAGTGGCCCCTGTTCTTGCTTCTATCAGATTAAGTTTGGTAAATCCCAGGCATGTGCCCAGTGTCCCTTTCTTGCTGGTGGTTTTCCTGCCCCTTTGCAGGGAAAGACTGGCTCGGAGCCTCTGGGAGGCCGTTGGGGGCAGAGTGTATGGTCTCTCCTTGGGTAGATAAATGTGAAGGCAAGTCCTTTAGTGAGAAGTCTGGAGACTGCCTTCTGCTGACATGGGAAAGGAAGTTCCTTAGCCTCAGTTTCCTCATCCACAAAATGGGGCTGCACTCTATGCCAGCCCCAGGGGTGTTGAGTGATGTTCTGGAAGCCCTTTCCATGTAAGGCGTGGTCTATCAGTGCACTCGCTTTGCTATTATACAACCTCAGCTGACTATTTTTCATTGTTCTAGAAGAAAGGAAAAAAGAACCAATGAAGAAGCGAATATGTCTTTGGTTCTGGCCCTTTCCTTCATTAAAATGACAATAATTTTCACAGTGTGACTTGGCATCCGTGCAGGTAATCTGCCCAGCTCTTCTCGCGTGTTCATAATTGACGTTGAGAGTGATGGCGCTCAAGCTCAGCATCTTCATAGAAAAGTAATTTAATTTTTAGTGTACTAAAGCAGAAAGAATGAGGCAATATACATTAAAAAGGTTTTCGGAATGGTTTAATTCCAAAGGAACGTTCTTCTTAGGCCTTTAATAAGCCTCAGTTATCCTCGACAGTCTTGAGTTTTCTGGGGCTGGTCTGTGGGATTCGAAGGTGGCATTCTGGCTCCCTGGCTAAAGTGGAAACACAGAAACGGCCTCTATAATCAGGAGGTGAAGACGTCTCCTCCACATACTCTGGCACTGCAGGGAGATAGCAGCAAAGTCTGTAGCGTTCTGAAAGACGTTTTTCCAGAAACTGGTTATTTGTGCTGGTTAAAAGCCTTGTATGGGAGAGAAAAAAGACAAAACCCCCATTCATCCATAACCATAGTTTGATTCCCTTATAGGGCCTGTTAGGATCTGGAGAGAATATTTTGAATTTATTTTTGTTTCCCTTGGGCTGACATCATCATGCATCATGGTGCCCTGTTTTGGGTTTGGAAAAAGCTCAGAGAAGCTATAAATCTGGAAGCATCTCACTATTTTTCTCTTCCCTTTTCTAAAAGCACAACTTTTCTGTTTTCTTGAAAGAAAAAGAAAGAAAGAAAACTACAAAAGTGCGTATTGATCCCTTCCCTTCAGATCTTAACTGCCCAGGCTGTAATACCTTGCTTACATCTGCCAGGGTTTTGTGCAGTTTTGCAACATCTCCTTAATCCAGTGAGCATAAATAGAACATTTCAATCATATTTGGCTACCAGGAACTTCGCAGATAAGCATGCTAAGACCTTGTTGAAAGAGACTGTATGAGATTGTGTGCGATAAGATCATCCCATAGCCCAGTGCCCAAATGAAAAACTTTTGTTCTTGGTGAAATTTGTTGATAGAGATATTTCAAATAAATGACTTAGGAGAACTCAGTATTTTAAAACAAAGGGTCGGTTACGTAACAGCCAGAAGCCCAGGCCTCCGGGTGGTGTTTCGCAGCCACGAAGATCCTTCTTGAAGCAGTTGCTACAGGGAGATTAGCATGCTCCTTTGTAATTTCTGACACCGTATTTTGACACTCAGAGGTGGCCTTATCAGAAGGTACTGTACTTGGTGTGGTTATGGCCACAGGGAATGTACAACCCCCGCCCCCACACACAGTCCACGTTTTCTAGGCTTGGGACTGTTCCTTCCACTTTCACCAGCCTCCAGATTGGCTTTGATCCCAGGCCAAGGCGGGATGTGGGGCTTTCTATCTGAGAACCCCACGGAGGGCTTCTCTTCTGGACAACGGAGATAACTGTTCTTGTACTGTGGTGTGTGTCTAGAGAGATGGTGGGTTTTTTCCTACCTCTATGTTTTTCCCTGCAAATTCCCTTTCTTGTTTGTTTGTTCAGTCATTTAACAAAATGCATTGAACCCTTAGTATGTCCTGGGCTCAGTGGTGAAGGCTGAGAGTATGAACATGGTATGGATCCTGAGGAAGGAGATGCAACCAGCTGCCACAGACCCACAGCCTTTTAATTTTGTGGAACTGATCGGAAGTAACCTTAGAAATCATCTAGCTCCACCTTTGCATTATTGCAAAGGTAGAAAGGGAAATCTGGACACTGTGAGAGGTGGATTGGCCAAGGTCATTTGAGGGTTACCTGCAGAGCTGGGATGAAGACCAGGTCTTCTATACCGCCCCTCCCCACTCTCTTTTTTTCTCTCTCTCTAGTCAATATGCCATACTTTTTAATCTAGGTGATTCTTAAGAAAGCATGGCTTCTTTGATGTTGTTTCTTTTTCCTTTTAAAAGACTCCCAAACAACCAAATGGCCACCAGTTTCTATAATTGTACTGGTCTGGATCCCCAGGCCCTCCCAAACCTGCAGCACGGAAGGTGTTAACTAGCACTCAGTTAGTTCTTGGTTGTTTTTTAAATCTGTTCTTTGAAATCCTTGGCTTTTATTGGTATATTCACTTTATGGCATACATAAAGAGCTGTATTAAAAAATAAATTGTGTTGTAAAAGCATTCGGTAATGTTTATTAATATTGACTAGTCAGGGAGCAACGAACTCTATTGCTAGAAGGATAATTTGTGGTAATACCAGCTAAGCATTCACAGCTTGTCAAATGACTGTCTAATCTCAACATTAAAAAAAATGTGGGTAAAAGGATAATTTCCCTTATGTCTTAAGAAAATGAAAGTGACCCATTCCCCAGCCAAGATTAGAACTGTCCCTTCTCCTTCTCCCCTAGTGTTCCAGGCCTCCTCTCTGATTCTAGGCAGGTGTGGGCTGCATGTTAGTGGCCAGACGTACCTTCATCTCTGCATGGTTGGCGATGCCTTGCTAGGGATAGCTCCTGCTCTATCTGCTCTGGCTGCCTGAGTTTGTGCTGGGGGCATTGAAGGCAGAGATAAAGACATGGTTCCGGTCCACAAGGACCTTATAGTTCTGAGGAACTTACAAATGCTTTAGCCTCTAATTACATATGTAAGGAGAATGACACTGAGTATGACTAATGACTTTCCCAGCCTGGAATATGACACTGTTGGTGGCATTAAGGGACATTCTTTGGGGAGATCTAATGTCACCCTTAGAAGGTTGGGAACATTCTCTGAGTGTCCCAGATGCCCTGTGATGAATGGCCTGTTCTGGTTTAGAGTGGAGGCCTCTAGTAGAACGAGCTCTGTTCAGAGTATTCTTTTCTCACAAAAAGACAAGTGTAAGAGATGGGCTGAATGTGGACAACACTCTGCAGTCTCACTGGAAGCAGTTGTTTTGGGGAGGAAATCCCTGGTAACCTGATGGTTTTTTCATTCATCCCTTTCTCGTAGAGCACAGAACGCTATTGGCTCTTTGACCTTTCTCTTGTCATTTGAACTAAGGGCAAATGGACATCAAAGGTATGACTTTTTTTTCTTTCGCAGCACTCCGGATTAGACCCAGAAGCATTTTATCTGTGAGCTACACCCCCAGCCCTTTTAAGATTTTTGTTTCGAAACAGTCTCACTAGGTTGCTGAGAGTCTTGCTACCTTGCCGAGGCTGTCCTTGAACCTGTGATATTCCTGTCTCAGCCTCCCAAGTACTGGGATTACAGGCATGCGCCACCATGCCCAGAGATTTTTTTTTAATTTAAGGGCCTAACAAAGATGAGTAAGCCCACTACTGAAATATTTAAGTTTTCCCCTCTCTCAGTTCAGTTTCTACGTGGAAAGGTGAGCATGGCCAGGGAGCGGTTTTATCACCAAGATGAGGAGTCAGACTCCTTGAAGGGCCTTGTCTCATGCCATCCCACACAGGGAGACACGGTAGCATGTCAGTGTCAGTTGGCCAGAGCCGGCTCCAGAGAGGACCAAGAGGTCTGCATGGTGGCTGGGTTCTCATGGTAAGTGGAGGATCTTGGAGAGGGTTGCTTCTCAAATGTGAGAGAGGTTTGGGTCTCACTCACAGAGTCGCCTGTCTCCTTCCTGTCTGTTCTGAAGCATTGAGTAGGTCAAATTGACGGTCATGGGATCAGAAGACAAAAGCCCTAAGTACTGGGGAGACTTCTGCACATGGAGCAGCCTCAGATGAAGGAGAGGATGAGTTGGAAGGACCTTCTGAGCTGCATCAGCCCTATCTAAGTGTTGGTTCAGGGGATGGATCAGTTAAGCTGGGAAGAAGAACAACAACAACAAAAACCAAAGACAAAAAACAAAACACTCTCCGTGGTCCATCTACAGAGTTCCCTTCCACTCCCTTTCCCCAGTTATAGGTTCCAGTTCCCAGTGTTGGTCTATTCAACAAAATTCACAGGTCAGGCAATTTCAGCTTTCCAGTAGGAGACAGAGGGAGTACAGCCCTTGGGCTATTAGAACTGAGAATTCCTTCTCCAAACCTTTTCTGCCTGTTGGTCTGCTCCAATTCTGCCATTTGTCTCTGAGCAGAGGAACTTGAGAGGAAATGTGGCATTGGCGGCGCTGCAGCTTGAGCCCTTCTCTTTCTGCCAGCCAGGGCTGTTGGCCTTTCTCTCTTGGCACTGGTGGTGGAGTGAGCCCTTCTCGCCTTCTCTCCTTGGTCCTTGGCTGCATGGGATGGAAGTGGGCTGAGCTTCTCCCTGCAGAGAGGGCATCCTTTGGGAGCAGCTTCTCTGGCCAGCTGCCTCTGGAAATTGAAGGTAGGGAGGATGGAACTGGGGGTATGGGTCTCTCCTGGGTGCCACTCGTGCTGCTGTTGCTGTCCTAGGTGAGCTGGGATGATAAAGGCTTATCCCGAAAATTAGAGGTTGCTCTAGAGCCCAGGCTCCATGCTGCTATGGAAAAAGCCTATGGCTTCCTTTGTATGAGCTTCAGGAGCCACAGGACAGGGTGTGGCTCTGGATTGGAGGCTGCCCAGGAAGCTGTTATACTGGAATATTGTTAGGAGGAGCAGAGGACTGCCCTACACCCCACTTTACCTAGAGGGGTTTCTTCAGCAGTGCTGAGCAAAAATCCCTTTTAAACTAGGCCTTATGAAGAAAAGGGAATATACAAATAGCTTCTGTCATTGCAGAGTTCGCGGTCTAAACCAGACAAAATCTTTATGGATTTTCACACTTGCAGTAGCACAGAAATGGTTCACATGATGACCTTGTATCTTGCTACCTTGGTTTTACTAGTGAGAGTTGCAAGGTTGAGAATTGGTGAAAAGAAATGGGTCCTTCTCTTATGTTACTTGTTTAAAAGGTTCAATTTACTTATCTCTAATTTCTCATAATGATTCAGCTTTCTTGAGAATATAGATAGAAAATGTTAAGGGTTAATTTTTTTGTCTTTTTGGATATAAGTAAAATTATTTGCAAGGTGAGCTTATCTAATGGGCTAAGTGTTGTCTGAGATGGGTCAGCCCTGGGGGTGGGGGAGAACTTGAGCCCTCTCCCCCAGAATAAATCACAGGGACCTGAAGCATATGGGGGAGATGGATCCTCCACTCAGTATGGGGTAGAGGTGCTTGGGCCATTCTAGAACGAGGTTACTTTTAAAATGGTGGTCAGCAATGTGGCTTCTCAGAGAAGAGAGTGTGGAAACTCCATCATCAACCAAGGCAGCACACGGAGAAGTGCAAAACTGTCTTCAGATGTCCCCCTTCCCTGTTCACAGTGGAGGCTGGTGGCCTCAGATGGCCATGAGCAACTTGTGTAAAAACAGGACTAGACGGGAGGATGTCTTGAGCGTGGAAAGGAGGAAGAAAGTGGACAGAATCTCCATTTTGATCGAATGCTCTGCATAATGTGGTGCGGTGGTTTGGGGAGGTTATGGCTGAGGAGGGATGGCCATGAGTTCATACAGATTTGTCCTTTTGCTCCAGAGGCCAACTGGAATTCCATTTCCACACCGGCTCTTCTGCAGGCTGTGTCGTGGAGTCTGCCGGGGGCTAGGTCCGCTGCATGCACTCAGTTCTTCTCGGCTGTGTGCTTCTTGTTTGAATTAGGAGAAGCTTCCACTTTTCTACTCCCTCCCTTGGCATGTGAACAATAATTAAAGATACGAGCAAACCTGCGCTGGGCTCTGTTGAACCCCCAGGCAGGCCTGTGAATTGTTTCTTTTTTTCTCTTCTGAACTTTGTGTGCTTTGCCTGGGTCTCCCTGTCAGTGGTGTAAGATCTTTGACCTGTACTCCATGTGGGCTCACATGGATGCCATACTTGCCTCTGGTAATCTGTGTGGGCACTAAGTTAGTGGGTCAGTTTCAGGGCAGTGTCCTTACCCTGAGAGTTGGATATGATAGGACACCTACGTATCTGAAGGCTGGTAAACTCATGGCAGCAGAATGGTTGTGAGAAAAGGCTTGTGATACATTCCGGAAGTTTCTTTCACTGAAAAGTAATTAACAAGTGAGTAAAGGAGGAAACTCAGGTCAACTGGATTAGAAGGTTTTAAAGTGACTAGATTGCTGGGTTGGGTCTAGAGTTTGGCTTTGGCTCTCCTAGCCTGACTGCCTGGGTGTTTGAGGCTATCACAGTGAACAGTGACAGTGGGGCATGGCTCACGGAGAATAGTAGTGCCCCTTAGAGGAACTCCTTGGTGGTGAGACTAAAGGGTATGGATAAGACTTTTGAATTGTAAAACTTTGTCTCCACCCAAAATTTTAGTTATCATCCACAGCCATATACAAGTAAGAAAAAGAAGAGAGATTGTGGTAACATGACTTGTTCAAGGTCTTAAAACAAGTTGGTGGCTTAGACAGGATGAAGATCAAGGTCTTTCAGTTGCTCACTGGCCAATCTTCCCTGTGCCCTGCTATCTCTGTAGAGCAAGGGGAAGCACCCATCACCCTTGACACCAAGCCATTTCAGTTAGCCACTGGAAGAAGAGCCACTTCCAGTAATTGCTAGGCAAATCCATTCACATCTGGGGAAAAGCCAATGCTGTTACTCAAAGAGTGTTCATTGGAGTGAGGGATTTGATCTGGAACCCCCAGGGAGAAGAGATGGGAACCCAAGAGGGGAGTTAGGCCTAGTGATAGCTCCCAAAATCTAAATACTGGTCACCCCAAAGTCCTTTTGCAAAACAGATCCAAATGGGTATCTGTCCTCCTGTTCCTCCTATTCCTCCTGACAGCCTCCCCTGAGAGGTGGGCATCCCTGGGAACTAACAAATCACCAGTGAAGAGAAGGATGAAAATAAACTGGGACCTATATGTTGCCCTCCACCAGACCTCGCCATGATTGTGTGTGGGAAGCTCACCTACTCAACCACTAGTGAATAGAGACTTTGCCGCTCTTAAAACACCTCTTAGAAAAGCAAACATTCATCATGCCCAAGCAAGGGGCAGGTATGCCCCCATTATCGTGTGTGTGTGTGTGTGTGTGTGTGTGCACGTGCGTGCGCGCATGCATGCACTCATGCACACTCCCATACCTAGGTACATATGTAAAAACATATTTTGCCCCAGATACTATTAGGACATGTCCTAGTATTGTGAAATGTATTTAGAGTTAAGAATGTTCAGTTAAAATGTTCTGTACTGTTAATATTTCTCAATTTGGATGGATCAGCTGAAGCCAGGAGTGAGATAACATGGGAGGAGTAAGGTACTCTGATGTCGTGGATGAGTGTGTGTGTGTGTGTGTGTGTGTGTGTGTGTGAGATTGAGAAATGTCTTTGGCAAGGGGGTAAAGGGAAAATGAGCAAACAAAACAATGTGATTGAGAAAGAGTTCTATGAAGAGAACTGTGTGTGATCCATATCAGAAGGCTGTGCACACTGGATCATATGCTGTCCTCAGACCATGGGCTGTGGCACGAAGGAGGCTCACCTGGGGACACTGCATGGTTTTGGAACACTGCTGGGTTCTCATTCTGGGATTTGGAAGTTGGTAGCTCGGTTTCACTGTCATATTCTGGGCACTGCCAGTTTGAGTGCATGGTACCCCCCCATCTGAAGTTTCATATAATATCAGTACCAGCTCTCCAGCCTTTGACTGTAGTCTTAACACATCAACGTTCTGACTGCAATAGGTCATTGGCTTTCAGAGAGCCCTGAATTCTCCTGCCTGCCCATAGGTGCTGCCTTTGGCAGCCACTGCCTGCCCTGTTTTGGGGGGAAGTTGCAGGGAACCTGCGGAGATGGTCAGAGGTGAAGGCTGGATCCCAGATCTGCAGTGGCAGTGAGGGCCTAAGAACAGAAGTGTGGGTAGGAGGAAAATCGGTGTTTGGGGCCAGCCTGCAGCTCAGAACCTTTCCCCAGTGCTCAGCCTGCTGCTAGCTGGCCCGTCTGGTTCCTTGGGTCTCATCAACTCCGTTGTTGGCTCATGACAGAGCAAGGGGTCTGGAGTTGGGATGGGAGCACTATTTCAGGCTGGGGCTGTGACCAGTTGTCACCAGGGCCTCTGTCTTCCCATGGTGATAATGCAGCCCAGTCTACCTCACAGAATCCTAGTGATGGAATACTGTGTGCAGAAGTGCTTTGGAAAGGCATGTCCAACTGCCTTATGTTACAGACCAGCATCCAACTTCTTGAAACCCTTCTATGTGTCAGGGCAAGACACAGAGGGAAGACGTTTCTAAAGCTGGGCCTTGCAGGAAGGATGTGTGTGTTAGGGGTCCCTGTCATTCTGCTATGCCCTGGGGGTCCATGAAGACATCCGTTCCTTCATAAGCTCATTCGGGGCCTCCTCTGTGGCAGTCACTGTAGTGGGCATTGAAGATAGGAGACAGAAAGGATACAGGTGCAGCCCTCCTCTGTCTAGTGGGGGAGGGAGAGTCAGGCACATGCACAGTCGCAGCACAGTCCTAGGTAAGCAGAGGCCAGCAGGCCTCTTGTTTATGACCCGAACTGCCTTGTGTCTGAATCAGATCTGATTTTTCCCCATGGTCTTTGTGCAGTGAATAAAGCAGTAGGAAGTAGCCCTTTCTTCTGTCCCTGAACAAGACCAGGAACGAGCTTCATTGGCAGCAGTCCATGGGAGGGGTGGGCACTGAGGCTGTCCCAGGGTCCAGGGATGAGTCTCCATGAGTGTCATGCCCGCCACCTCCTTCCTCCTGTTCACCTGCCAGGGGGATGGCTGCAAAGCGCCCAGGTGGGGGTGGGCCCACCTCTGTCCATCCAGAGCAGCAGCAACCTATCTTTTCCTTTCCCCTACAGGAAGCTGCACAGTGGGATGAAGACGTACGGGTGTGAACTCTGCGGAAAGCGGTTCCTGGATAGTTTGCGACTGAGAATGCACTTACTGGCTCATTCAGGTAGGCGAGGATGCCGTAACCGGCCCGTTGGGACACAGGCCACAACCTCCTGCCTGCCTTCACCCCCAAATCAGATCCCGCTGTGGCCCAGGTGTCCTCAGCCAGGGACTGGTTTACCTTGTCCCTTGGATCCTGTCTCCAGGTTCATGGAGCAGAAAACCCATCCTGACGTGTGCCCATCAGACAAACCGATCTTCATGCTCCCCTGGGGTTCTCAGGGCACTATTGGCACCCATGCCCATGTGATCTACCTTCCAAAGTAGACTGCAGTTTCATTAGCAAAACAGTTGTGGAATTAGGTTCTCGCTGTCTAATGAATCTGACTATTGGGTTCACATTATACAGGAGCCTTTAATTAAATAGATATAGAAAGGTTGGAACACAAAGCTAGTTATAGCGTGCTGTCTTTTGCAAGTTAATTTTATCCAATTCTAGTGGGGTCGACTGTGTGACTGCTGGTAATTTTGCTCGTGCTTGAGCAAAGCTGCTTTGCCCCATGAGGCGTGGAAAGGGGAGAAGCCGCTGACATTCAGTGTGCCTGGCTGTTCTTGGTGGAGGGAAGGATCTGTAGAGGGTAGGCTGCTGTGGCTTTGAGGCTCAGGGGTCACCTGACTTTGGTTGTAGAGGCTTCAACACTTCCCTGCCAGGGGCACGGCTTTTTACCTTTAATAACCTTGCCATTCACCCTCAGAGTCACTTTTTAGGGGAGAGGAGCAGGCTGTCTTCTTATCTGGTCTTGCTCTCCCATCATATAGGCAACTGCCAATGTCTGCCTCGTCTTTCTCCACGTTGCCCTGAGCAACTGGTCCTCTGGGCGGTTTAGTGTTTGTGAAATGAGTGTGGGTTTTAGGGTTGTGCAGATGAAGGTTCAAATCCTGTTTGTGACGGGTGCTGTGTGACTGTGGCCAGGCTTATCTTGTATCCAGCTTCTGTATCTGTCAAGTGCAAGTATCCCCAACTCATTGACTTATTTGTGAATCAGAGGACAGAATATACGTTAAAGGCATCAGTACCAAGTCCCTAGCATACAGCTGGTGTTTAATAGATATCATCAGCTTCTGCTTGCACCTTCCTTCCTTTTCCCTACCTCTGCAGCTGTCACCCTGGGACACGCTCCCATCATTTCACTTCAGAAGCTTCTTGCCTGACTGGCCGCCACAGTCTGTTCTCCTTGGGCCCATTGTGTGCACGGTTGGAAGACCTAGCTCCACCACACCTGGCCACGGCCCTGCAGCAGAGCACACGTGGCTCCACGCTGCGTTGGATGTGGCCGTTCTCTCTGGCCTTTGCAGCCCTTTCTCGGGCCCCATCTTGCCTCCCATTCTTCCCTCCTCTAGACGCAGGGGTTTGGCTGCCCTAGGTAGATGATGAGATGGATGGTTTATTCATCTCAGTGTGTCCACTCTGTCCCCATGTCTGCTCCCTTCCTCCTTCCCATGGGCCCCCACCCCTACTCCGTGCTCCACTGAACCGTCCTCACCCTGCCCGCCTGTGCAACCTTGGCGCAGAGTCCTGAGTCCCGGCATTGCTGCGTTTGGCGTCTGCTTGGCCCACGTGTATACTCTTCCTTCTGTTTTAATGACATGCACCTCGTATTTTCTTGCTTCCCTTCAAGTAAGCTGAACCCTTGTGTAGGGTTCATCTTTGCACATTGTGTAGGGTTCATCTTTGCACATTGTGTAGGGTTCAGCTTTGCACATTGTGTAGGGTTCAGTGCATGGTTTCATAAACTGTCTGCCAACCAGGTTGGTCATCCTCACTGACCGTAAGAACAAAGTGTAGGCCTTCTGTTTGTTGTGTTCCCTGTCCTAGACACCTGTGTGGCACTGGACGCTTTGATGGGGCAACATATGGTTTGGCCTGTTGTTAAAGCTCCCTTGCCCTCTTTGTGACTCAGTCCCCTTTTCCTCCCACCTTTGGTACTGGAGATTGAACCCAGGGGCATTCTACCTCTGAGCTACACCCCCAGCCCTTTTTTATTTTATTTTTTAATTTTGAAGTAGAGTCTCTCTAAGTTGCTAAGGGAACCTGTGACCCTCCTGTCTCAGCCTCCCAGGTACTGGTACTACAAGTATGCGCCACTGTGCCTGGCTCTTCAGGCCTTCCTTGCTGCTCTGTACTAGTGCCAGGTGCTCTAGCCAGACTCATCTACTTGTTGAGTTGCTTCTTGTGCCCTTTGCTTTCTAAGCCCTGCAGCTTTATTCACCCCCATTCTGTCTGCTTGGAAGAACCCTCTGCCATTTTCCCAGATTTTCCAAGGCCCCTTCCATGCTACCCTTCTCAATGGTTTCCCGTCCCCAGCCAGAAGCACCCGTGCCGTCTTCTGGGTGCCCACATTTCTTCATCTGAAGCTGTCTTTGAGTGTGTGGTCTTTCTTCTTTGTGTTATAGTTACAGACTCACCTTATCTCCCCTACTTGGGAGGCAGGCTGATGTGGTGGAAGGAATTTGGGCCCCCACCTCCTGAGGTTGTGACCTTGAGCACCCAGCTTCCCAGGTGTGACCTTGGGCTCTGAGCCTTTGCATCCTCATTGTAGAATGGGAATATTTAGCCCTACTCCAGGGAAGTTGCAAGGCTCCGTTGCTCACTGTGCCCGGCATGATCCAGGCTCTCAGTAAATGTAATTTTCTTTTCCCTCTCCTTTAATCAACTGTAAGCTGCTTGAGCCCAGGAGCAGCCCCCATTATATCTAGCACATTGCTTGGCACATTATCGGAGTCAACAAATAATTGTTGAATGGATGAGTGTAGCCTGGGAGGCCAACGACCCATGCATGGAGACTCCCATCTCCTGCCTTGTCTGTCCTACAGCAGGACAGGGGTTAGGGGCTTGCAGGGGCAGGCAGCCAGGAGCCCACAGCCCACATTGCCGCCCTCTCCCAGGCCGTAGGGCACATGTGAGTTAGTCACTGTCTCTGCCATGAAGCCCACATCAGCAGTGTTGGTGGATACCATAAAGAAGAGAGCAGCTGATTTTATACTCTCAGGAGCATTTGGTATCCCCAGTTCAGACTTTGCATGTGTGTGATGATCCCTGGGGAAGTGCGCTTGGGTCCTGCCTGAGATACCACTTTCAGGTCCCATGGTCTCACCTCGATGCCCCAGAGGCTTTGGGTGTTGAATCTGCCTTCCTGTTTCCCTTTCTGTGCCTGTCTTATCGGCCACCGGAGACTGACTGTGTCAAATGATTTTTCCCTCTGAGAGTCTCTTGCCAGTGCCCTTGAGAGGCAGGATTTGGTGATGGAGTACGCATGATGAGTCATGGCTGTGTTTGAGTTCACCCTTGCACATAGCTCATGGCCCACAGAACCTGACTTTGCTAGTCTCCGTTTTCTTTCTGTTGCTCTGCATTCCTCTCACCCCTGTGCTGGGATGTCTTGAAAAACAAGTAGCACAGACAGTGAGGCTGGATCACTCTCCAACTGGTTGCCCCTTGTTAAACAGTGACAGCCCTGGGGTCAGGGGTGCAGGGGCCTGCCCTCCTTGGGGTTCGGGACTGAGAGCTGGGCTGGTGGTACCAGGTCTTCTCAAAGATTCCAGTAGTGATTTTACACATTCTGATCACAGCCCCCAGCTGCCTAATAACAGAACTCTGTGTTGTTTTAGAAGACACGCTTAATTAGAGGACATGAGATTTTCTTGCTGCTCTGTTTCGAAGGCTCCTTGCAGCGGGGAGCTGACGGTGTGAATGGACCCACAAGGTCTATAGCACAGACCCATTTTACAGAAGACAACCAAGGATTGGAGCAGCATGGCACAGTCTGGAAGAACAATAGTTGCTCCGGAGCCTGGGGAACTATTTTGTTAAAAAGAGCAGGCTGTAGAGAAGTAAGCCTGGATCTGAGCAGGGGTCCTGGTTGCTCCATAAATGTCCCGCTGCCTGAGTGCAGGCACATCCCCGCTCCGCTGAGCTGCACTGCACTCCCTCCTCTCTCGCTTGCTCTAGGCGCTGCCTGCCCCACCCCCTCTTGGCTAGCGCTGCCTGTGTTTGTTATTGTAGTCCTGGCGCTGGGCCAGGCCTGGCTTCCAGCCAGACTTGTGGGTACAGTATGTACAGTGAGTGCTGAGCCAAGGTTGTCATCATACACGATTAATTTTTTTTTTCTAATCTGGTAGGGGTGGGTGAAGGAGGAGGCAAGGAAAGAGTTTCTGCGCTGGAGAAGAGGCCTCACTGAATACCGTGGGGATGTTATTTAGGAAAGGAGAGACCACTCCAGCGTGTCTGTCCTCCGCATCTCTCCCCCTTCCTCTCCTTGTCTTCCTCCTCTCCTCCTCATTTCCCTATCAGATGAAATCAGCCTGTAGGAGAGCGACAAGGCGAGGTCTTATTTTCAGTGACTAGAATACTAAATTTACACTCCTAAATCAGTTTTCATTGTGTTGAAATTGACAATTTGTTTAATTAGAAGTTTGCCCTGTAGGAGGCCCTTCTGAGAGGCACTGCTTCTCTTCTCTCGCTCTTACTTTCTTTTCTCTTAGTTTTTTTTTAAAGACCCTAAATGGTAGTAGTGAATGTTCAGTTTAATTGAAGTTTTTATTTCGATTTGAATGCGTTAACTAATCAAGTGTTTATGAGATATACCTGATGATAACAATAAGTTTAAATTAAACTGACAGTAACCTAACTCATTAACTAATGAGATGAGCTGGCCAGCCCTACATTCTCAGAGGTGGATTTGGGGGCCAGAAGAGCTTGGGTATTGGGAAAGAGGCTTGCAGTAGAGAGAGTCAACCTCCATCCGAGGCTCTGCAGAGCTGGCCCAGTGGCAGGGTGACGTGTTGGTGCAGGATTGTGGCAATGAGCAGAAGAATGTCCCCCACTCCCACCCCTCTGTGTTCCAGGGTGACTCCAAAGCTTCTTAACCCCACCCTTTGCTGCCATTCGGGGCCTGGGCCTGGAAGCATCTGTGGTCCTGTGTCTTTGCCTATCCTTGTTCTAACATAAGAAGTGATTCCTAGCCCTGGGATGCCCCCATAGATACGGCAGACTTAGGCAGTGACTCCAGTTGGTTCTGAGATTGGCCAATGGGAGATTTCCCAGCAGGAAGTACTTCCCACAGCTTGGCTGAAGGGACTGATAGGTTACAAGTAAGCATGCCTAGAACTGTTCACCCCTACTTTTGCCTTGGCTCTTTGCCCTGAGGGGCTTGGTATTCATGTGGCCTGGCCCTGTCTGGGAGCGTCCTTCGTTTTTGGAGCCAGTGGACGTTTAATAAGCACTAATTATCTGTCAAGCTCTGTGTTTTGAACAGTGAAGAATGGCATAGCATCCCTGCCCTCAAGAGGCTGACGTCTAGTAGGAGACACCAGTTTGCAGAATTGTGATAAAACCACATGTACCCTAAGTGCCAAGAAAGAGGAAGGTAGAACTTAAATAGAAGGCACACAATGCTGCACGCCTATAATCCCAGGACTTGGGAGGCTGAGAAAGGAGAATCGAAGGTTCTAGGCCAGCCTCAGCAATTTAGCAAGACCTCATTTCAAAATAAAAAAGGCTAGGGGTATAGCTTGAAGTATAAAATGCCCCTGGGTTTAATCTCCAGCCCCCCCCCCCAGAAGGTGGGAGCAGCAGTTTGAAGGGAATCAGCTGGGGGGAGGCTGACCACTTATGGGGATGGGCAGGGCTGCTGGGGACTGGGTGTGGAGCACAGAGGAAGGGGGGCTGGGATAAGACCCTGGAGGGCCTTGAGTGGCCCTCCTATAGGTGTTTCCTATTTTCCTCCGAAGCACCAGAGCCACTGAAAGATTGAGAAGGGAGTGGCACTGTTTTCCCCTCTGGGCTAGAAGGGACTCTTGGGCTTGTTGATGTAGACTGGGCTGGGCTATACAGGCCATGTGAGACCTGAGGAGAAAGTCAAGTCTGGTAGTCCCCATTGGCATGGGGCTGCAGGGTCCAGGGGCCTGTCCTCCCTGCATGTTGAGAAACCTCCCCTGAGACCAGGCTCCTCCCTAGAGTCCCAGCCACGAGAGAAAGAATGTGAGATTTGGATGGTAGATTTTCTGATTCTAGCAGGAGCATGGGGCGGCCAAGGGTGTATCATCTGAGACCTGGGCCATCCTTCCAGCAGGGAAAAGTGCCGGATGGGTCAGGCCCGGAAACCAGATTGGTTTTCTTATGTTTTCCCCTGCTGTGATCAGATGGAAGGAAAAAACTTACAAGATGCCAAAGATCTGTGGGTTGACCTGGTTCCTTTTTTTTTCTTCCCTGTTTTTTGGAGCACTTAGCTTTGGGTTTCAGGGTTTTTCTTCTTAAAGACAGAGATGAAGGGGAAAGCAAGGTAGCTGGCAAATCCCTTGTGGCTTTGAGGAGTGGGTACAAGGTGGTCCCCACACCAGTGATGGAGAGGTGCCTTAGGGCCTGAAGATGCTCATCGGGACCCCGGGCCTCTCACCTTGCTGCTTCCTTCTCCCTGTCACTCTTTCTTCCTGGATTAGTATCTGCTCAAAGCAAGAGACTTGGGTTGTCCGGGCACGCAAGAGCCCTTCGCCAGTCTTTTCACTCTCTGTCCCCTTTCCGATGGATGTCAGCTTTCCCTTCTTCTGGTTGGCTTCCTGCCATCAGGGTAGAACCAGGAGTTTCCCAGAAGAAGCCCTCCTGAGCCCTGTAGCACCCTCGACATGCCCTGAGAGGTGGGCACCTCGGGGGGGGTTCAGATTGGGAGAGTGGAGAAGATCAGACTGGGGAGGCTCAGAGCCAGACTGCCCTCCCCGTGATCCGCATGGGTGGTGGGGTGCAGAGAGGAAGGAGTGAGGGGAGCTGCTTCCTCTGCTCTCCCTCTCTCTCTCTTGAACACGCATCTCGCTCTCGCACGCCGCTCTCTCTCTCTCCCTACTCTGAATTTGGCCTGCTTCCCGAACTTTTTCCCAGAGTGGTGTCGTCACTGGCCTGCCGGCAGGTCTGGATGTTCTGCCAGCATTCCAGAGAGTTTATGATCGCTTGCAGATGCGCCTCCAAGAACACACTGTACCCAAAGCAGAAATTAATGCAGGCTTGACTGCGGGCCAAGCCCCTACACGGGAGAAAGGAGAAAGAAAACAAAAACTGTTTAATGCTGTTTATAAATTATACACTGGCTGATGAAAAATACATTTCTTTCCTGCCCCCTTCCCTTCTCCCCCCTGCCTTGCTGCCCCCTCCCCGCCCCCGCCCTTCTCGCTCTCTGCCTCAAGAGCCTAAACTGAGAGCAGAAGAATATGGTTTTGCTTTTTAGCTCCCGTTTTGGCTAATATCCGAAACCCTGCTGCTGATTCACAGCCAGAGTATTTTTCCCCTTTACCTGATGAAATATACTGATTTTCCAACCCAGATGGGGTGTTTTTGGTTTTGTTGTCTTGGTGGTTTTTTTTTTTTTACTTTTTTTTTTTGGCCAGGGATTTTGTTTACAGCAAGTGTCAGGTTCCGAGATGGCACAGGGTGCGATGTTGGCCCCAGGGCAGATAAATCCCCTGCATCTGTCCACCTCGATGCCCCTGGGTATGCGTGCCTGGCCCTCGAGACTTCAAGTCAGATTATCTGAACTAAGAAAGTTCTGAAAGTTCCTTGCAGGTCATTGTGTTAAACAGTGTTTTCACCCCTTCACCTACAGCCGTGTGAAGAGGGGGTTCACATACCCACCCCCACATGTCTGTCTCCATATGGTGCCATAGCGGGGGTTGAGGAAACTCGTTCCATCTACCCCTCTGGATTCCACCCAGCCTTTTCCCCCACCCCACAAGCCCCCATCCCAATTTATTCTATAAATTCGTTTCCACATTATGTCTATCCATTTACATGGCTTTTGTGTTTTTTAATACTGCTAATGTTTATCATTTGCCCAACAGGCTCGACAGATTTTGCTTCCTGTAGAGCATCGAGGCTTTAGAGTCCCCTCGTTGCTAAGTAGCAGTCTCTCTGTACTGTAATGGGCTGATTTTGTATTCCGTTCAGCGCTGTATCTTATTTTTGTATGCAAGACAAAGTGTTTTGATGGAGGACGATTGCGGCAGTGTCTGGAGGCTGTTTGGAGTTTTATGGGCTGTACAGTACACTGTGTGCTCTCTGAACAGAACACAGGCTGTTGAATTTTGGATTGGATTTGTCATTTTTCCCCCCTCAGAGAGGAGCCTGTCGGATAGAACATTACTTTAAGGGTGGAGGAAAGAAAGTGGAAATTATGTAATAACCTTCTTCCTTCTCTTTCTCTATCTTTGTCTCTCTCTCTCAATGATTTTTCTATCCCCAAATCGGGTGGTTTCTCCCACACACACCCCCTTTCACACCACCACATGATTTTGCACAGCTAGACGATGACGTTCCTATTAGGAAGTGAACGGTGCCCTAGAGGGGTGAATGCTGGGACATCTGTCTGTCTGCTGTTTATTCTCATATTCTCTCTCTTCCTCGCACTTGCTCCTTCCATCCTGCCTAGGTTCTGGGCTGCTGGCCCTGGTTCTGTCTGAGGATGAGTGGATAATGGGGTTGTAAGGTAGGGATGTTTGCATGGGACTGACCCAGAGGCAGTGCCGCTTTCTTATTCCAGGGTCTTTCTGCCTTCCTTTGGCCTCCCAAACATGCATCCTGCCAGAAGGACTCGTGAGGGGGGGCTTATTACTTCTCCCCAGCCCCTAGCCTTCTGCACGGACCGTGCCTCCACATCTATCACTCCGTGCGTGCTGTTACTCTCCGCGCTCTCTCCTCAGGTCTCCATGGCGGCAGGTGTTTATTTTTCAGCTTTGCTCGACTCTCCTTGCATTTCCCCCAATCTCCTTTCATCTCACTTCATCTCTTTGTCACTGTCCTTGTGTCTCTGTCAGCCTCAGCCTTTGCTCGGCACTCCTGGGTGTTTTCTGTCTTTTTTTCTTATGTCTTCATCTGTCTTTGTCTCCATCTGTCTTGGTTGGTCTTCTCTCTCTTTGACTGTCTGTCTGCCTGTCTGTCTGTCTGCTTCTCTACCCGCTTTCTTTCACTCTCCCCCCTCAGAGCTTCTGAGCCTGAAAGTTGGGCAGCCGTTAGAGCATGGAATAAAATGTCACCTAGAGGCCATCTAGGCCTCTTGAGTGAGTGACTGGGAATGCTCCCAGAACCTGGGACCTGATGTGCTCTTGTCCCTTGCCCCACAGTGACCAGAGTGGTGGAGCTTCTTTGGTGTGGCTCCCACTTTTCCTGTGTCCCTAGATATTTTTCCAAGGGGAGCCGAGGATGGGCAAGTGGATGAGCAGGGTCAGGCTTGGCAAGGCCCTCACTGGACGTGGGTGCTCAGAATCCCCCGTGGCGGGCACCGTGCATGGACAGGTCTGGAGTGCACACACGAGCACAGAACTCACCAGACACCTGCCACCGTTCACTCTCAGGTGCCCACGGCCTGGCAAGGTGCCTGGCTCATGGAAGGCTTTGGATATGCGTTCATTGAATAAATGAGTATCCTGTAACCAAAGTGTTTGTGTACTGCTGGGGCAGGTCTGGGTTTGGTGGGGCCTGAGGCTTACATGGTTTTGGCTGCACTCCCTCAGAAATGGATTCTAACTATCAAGTAGTAGGGCCCCTCCAGGGAAGGGGCAGGTGCCAAGGAGACCTGAAGCTTCAGCTTTGCTAACTTGAGGGAGACAGGCCTCTATGGGCCACTGAGAGGAGTTGTTGGTGGAGGGCTCCATAGTTGGAGCAACGGAGTGGGGAAACCTGGGCTAAGGATAGCATGGTAACACCTGCTCAGTCCTGGGGACCCTCAGAGCCTGGGCTGCTGTGTTTGCAGGCCTCAGGTTTGTTTGTTTGTTTGTTTATTTATTTATTTATTTATTTATTTATACTGGGGATTGAACCCAGGGGCATTCTACCTCTGAGCTATACCCCCAGCCCTATTTTTTAATTTTTATTTTGAAACAGGGTCTCGCTAGGTTGATGAGAGTCTATTTGCTGAGGCTGTCCTCGAACCTGTGATCCTCCTATTTCAGCCTTCCAAGTACTGGGGTTAGAAGCGTGTGCCACCACACCCAGCTCAGGCCTCAGGTTTGTATTCTGTAGGGTTCAGGTCAAATCTTCCTCCTGCTTTTGGTAAACTTGCTGGTCACAGTGGGCCTGGAAGCTTCTGGCATTTTATGCTCTCTTCTCAGCATGGCTGGTTGGTAGAGATAGACCCCAAGTTCCATCCCACCCAGAGCCACCAGGTAGATACATACACATGATAGCATTCAGGCCTCCAGTGACCTTCGGTGACTGGTGATGAAATGGCCTGGTATCTACCTCCATCCCAGGTATTCCTCGACCTAGGCCTTGGTTCCCCGGCTTCTGTGGAGCAGTAGAATCATGAGTCTGGAAGAGGACTGGACCTCTCTCTCGTGGGGTGTTATGCTAGTTAGCTTTCTGTCACTGTGACAAAACACCCAAGATAAACAACTTAAAGGAGGAAGGATTTGTTTAGGCTCATGGTTTCAGTTCATGGTCACTTGGGTCACTTGTTTCTGGGCCTGTGGTGAGGCAGAACATCACGGCAGGGAGACAGGATGTAGTGAAGAGCCCCTGGCCTCATGACAGCCAGGAGAGAGAGTATGCATGTGAGAGGGACAAGAGACAGCCTTTAAGGGCACACCCCCAAGGACCTACTTCCTCCAACTAGGCCCCACCTCCTAAGTTTCTGTCACCTCCCAAGAGACCATTGAATTATGAATCTGTCAGTGGATTAACCCATTGATGAAGTCAGAGCCCTTGTGATCCAATCATCTTCCGAAGGCCCTACCTCTGAACATGGCTGCTCTGGGGACCAAGCCTCCAATATATGAACTTCAAGGGAACAATTCAGATCCAGACAGTGACAGGCTGTGTGTCTGTGTGTCTGTGTGTGTCTGAGAGGGGTCTGGAGGTGATAGAAGGGTCTGCAGAGATCTCGGCTCTGTTTTGTGGAGCCCAGGGACTCATCAGTTATAGGGTAGAAGCGCAGGGTGGGACAGCTCTTTGGGTAGGAAGGTAGTTACTTGTTGGGGTTATGGGAAAGCTGCAGTTATGATCCCACACACTAGGGGAATAGTCCCAATCAGTACATTGTGTGTGCATGCGTGTGTTTCTGTGTGCAAATGGGAGAAAAAAACAAGAGAGAGAGAGAGACTTTGAGAAGAAGCTTTTACATGAAATACTCAAAATTGTTCCTTTGCTGTAATGGGCCCACACAGACCATTACCATGAAGATTTAAAAACTAAATGAGCTCATCATATCTAGTGACTTCCACCGACATTCATGCTTGATTGCAAAGCCTGCCTTACCTTTGAATTTCAACCTCATTGTTTGTTATTAATTCTCGGATGTTGGTGGTGCGCCCCCCACCGCCCCCCTGGATTCAGCCAGGAACATGTTGATTGTGCGTGATGGATGTGGATGTTTCTCAACAAGCCCCCAATGAAGAACCTTTTCATTGTAAAAATAGCCCCGTGACCTTTAGGGCCCAGACCAGAGTTTCCAAGGAATGTAGTGGGCTGAGGCTCGGCTTGGGTTGACTTTGGAGGGGGCGGAAGTTTGCATTTTTTAAAAAATTTAATAATTGGAGTTTCCTATGAATGATTCTGGATTCCGTGCAATACTATGCATTTTCATAACTGTCTCTTCCACTTTGGGTAAAGGGAGGGAGGAAAAAAATAACAGCAGCAGCATTCTGTGGGCAAAGGAAGAAAACAAGAGAATGGGGCAGAGAACAGGCTAAATTTAAAATTGTAATTGGCTGACTTCCACTGGCTTGCGGGTGTTTTAATGACTCATAATAACTTCATTTAAAACCAGCTGAGCAGAAAATAGATTGGAGAGGAGCCTCGGGCCATTATGGATTTGTTTTTTTTTGACAAGCTCGGTTTTCAGCAGCCAGGAAGGCTCTCAGAGAGGGCTTGGCTGTGTGCTTCTCTCTCTCTCCCTCTCTCTCTCTCTGAGGGTTGGTGGTCTGCTGGGGAGAGATTGTATAGAAACCAGGGCTAGTTTTTTTTTTTTTTAAAAACTCTCCCCTTACCCCTTTTTATTTTTTTAACCGATTAAAAATAGATGCCTTGAGGTATGATTTTAGCATTAGTAGGATTTTTTTTTTTACTTTTGATGTGGTAAATGGAACATAAATAAAATTGTTTTTGAAATTACTGAATTAATTGGGTAGTAAAGCAACTACAATGCATAAATTTCCTTTGCTGTTTGTTTGTTTTGTTTTGTTTCTGAGCTCTGATCTGTGTTTGTGGGGCGTTACCCTGTTTCCTAAGTCCCCTCCTGTCCCCCACCATCCCTTCCCTCCTCTGAGCATGGACCCTTCCTTTGAATGACAGGACCCTTTTTTTTTAATCATCCAGGCAACCCCTAATGATTTCTTACAAATTGGGAGGATTTTGACAGTATTGGTTCTGTCCAGTGACCCAGTCAGCTCCAGGAAGCACGAGTTTTGGGAATTGCCAGAAAAGGCTCTGACCTGCCTCTAGATGTTTTAAATAGATTCTGCCTGTTTCCCATGCTAGGAACGGTGCCAGACCCAGAGAGTGGTCCCTTCCCTCTCCTCTTTTGAAAGTCAGCCCACTCAGCCGGAGGATGCGTCTGTCTGGGCAAGACAGGAGGCTGCCCCCATCTGACCGCTCTTAGCCGTTTATCTACCCCCTCTTATGGCAACTGTCGCCTTCTTTGTTAAACAGCTATTTATTTGCTTGTCCTTTTTCACCTACTAGATTCTAGGCTTCTTGAGAACATGTGATTTGTTTCTGTGATCCCCATAATACCTAGCATAGTAACCTGCATGATGGTTGTAACAGTCATTTTGAGGATAAATGAATGGGTGGATGAGTGGACCATAGGGGATAGAGCTGAGGGGCGCTGCCTTGCTTCCTCTAGCTCTGGGAGTCAGCAGTCTGGACAAGGAGACAGGAAGGAAGGCAGGGACCTTATCAGTAACATGCTCCCTTGCATCCCCACAGCCAAATGCATGGCAGGCTCTCAGTAAGTATCTGTGGGACGAATGACTGGCTCAGCATGGATGGCGGGGGTGAGGGAAGGAGAGAGAGGCACTTACATTATTGAATACCTGCTGTGTTCCAGGCATATTGGAGCATCGGTGATCTGCATATCTGAACTCACGCTGACATTAGCTTGGAAGGTGGACATACTGAATCCATTTTGCAGATGAGGACACTAAGGCACACAGAGTTAACTTGTCCAAGAAGAGCCTGGTGGCAGAGCTGGGTTCAAATCCAGATCTCTTTCCCCACCTGCCCCCCTTGCTCTTCTGGTAAACATACTGCTGTACCCCTGGCCTCATACTGTTTAAGTGCCTGGATTCCTGCTTTTTTGTTTGTATGACTAACCAATGTCTTAGAGACTGGGAAGCTGAGGTCAGGAAGGCCCTGTCCCCAGGGGTTCTGGGGCAGGGGCAGCACAGAGCCTTGCACCTGGGCCACCAGGAGCAGGTGTGGCTTGTCAGCCTCTCCCTGCTCTGCCAGGGCAGCACATGCTCAGTGGTTGCTGACCTGTGGCCATTACTTCTCTGAAGTGCCTTGCAGGGCTAGGGCAGGATGGTCTGGGAGCACTGGAGGGTTGTGGGGCAATCCGTGGCTTCCCCACCAGGGAGAGCTTGTCTGTGTCATGCTCCCAGCTCCTCCTCCCTACAGCCATGCCCCACAGAGACGAGAGGCAGGAAGAGAGAGTTGCCTGTGGCCCCTCCTGCATGGTCACTCAGCTGGGTGCTCTGACCCTGGGGAAGGCACTCTGGGGTCTGGAGTGACCTGTGAGATCTGGGGCCACTTGGGCTCTTACTAACCCCTTAGACTTCCAGCCTCTTGGAGTAAGATCCATCAGGAAGATGGTGGCCTCCCTGGTCTTCAGATCATGTCAAGCCAGTGGAGCTGGACCACTTGGCACGAGGGTAGTTATGTCTACTCTCTGGCAACCTCATCTTCCCCAGGCATACGCTGGGGATACTGGAACCTTCTCTGGGGAGTGAAACATTAGCCCAACGGGAACCAGATGGTGAAGGTTGAGCAGCAGAGAAACCTCAGTGACTATTCTGGGTCACATGCGGCTCTCTTTTGGGGGGGGGAATCATTCATGAATTTATCAGTTAGCATCTGAGGGCCGGTGGCTTGCAAAGGGGTTGAAGCAGTGTCTTTACCACAAGTTGCTGGTGGTGTGACTGAGAAGAATGACACAGCCCTGGCAAGGGGAGGTGCTCACGGGGTGGGTGCACTCACCTTCTCCACAGGGGAATGAGGGGCGCTGCAGGGGTTTAGAGCAGGGAGACTCTCCAAGAACCAGGATGATGAAGAAAGGCTTCAGGAAGGAGATTTGTGGGGGATTGGTGGGGCTTTCCTGCTGAGATATCCAAAAGGAGCTCCATGGTGGAAGTGGACCTGTTTTACTGGGCAAGACGAAGCAAGAACCTCTGTGAGCTAGAACCAACCAGGCAGACATTGCTCTTCCTCTTCCTCATCTGCTTAGAGCCCAGTTCCTTGCACCTGAAGGTTGTCAAATCCCTGAGAATGCTGTGGCTTTCCTTGGCCCACAGGTTGAGAAACACTGTCTTTTAAGTGAAAACTGCTGCCGGGCGTGGTGGTGCATACTTGTATTCCCAGTACTTGGGAGGCTGAGACAGGAGGATCGCAGGTTCAAGGCCAGCCTCAGCAACTTAGCTCGCCCCTTAGCAACTTAACGAGACCCTGTTTCAAAATAAAAATTATAAAAAGGGCTGGGGGTGTAGCTCGGAGGTAGAATGTCCCTGGATTCAACCCCCAGTATCAGAGAAAAATAAAAAGTAAAAACTGCCACCTGAGGTGGTCCTTCAACTTTTGAGTAGCCACCACACCGACACACATGTGAAAGTGAGACTTAAGATTGGGCACGGAGCCTAGTGTGGTGGCACATGCCTGTAATTCCAGTACTTGGGAGGCTGAGACAGGAGGGTCGCAAGTTCGAGGCCAGCCTTGGCAACTTAGTGAGGTGGGCTGGCTCTCGTGCTAGGTGGAGGATGGAGCAGGAGGGTCGAGGGCCTGTAGGAAGTTAGCTCTGTCCAGGATTCAGCCTGGCACAGATTCCTCTTCTAGACTTTTCTCCAGTAGCTAACGTGCTCCCTCCTCCTTCCCCAACCAGACCCATTTTGATTGGATTTCTTGTGTTTGCCAGGGAAAAGAAGAAAAAAATATCAAGTTCTAAACTTTTCATTAGGTAGCTGGGATAAAAAGCCTTCTGGGGTAGGTGGATTAAACCTCGCCACTCTCTCACTGACTATTACAAGCTAATTGAGCCGGGGAGCTCATTGGCGGTTGATTTCATTGGAGTAATTATGCAAGGCCACAGTCTTTTCAGTAACAAGGTAACTCCAGGTAAGGACAGAGTGTCCTGAAACTTTTGATTTGCTGGCATCTTCCTTAGTTGCCTTTGTTAAATGAGTCCAGGATAGACAAAGGCCTGGAGACCAGATTTGGGGGGCAGGCTGCGGTCCCTCAGGGATTACTGCCTGAACAGCTTAGCACATCTGGGAGGCCTTATGGGGGCCATTTTGCTTTGATTGAGGATTGGGTCTGGAATCAAGGACTGAGAGGGACAGGTGTGGGCTTCGGGGCAAACTAGGGAGCAAAGAGACTCTCAGGGCTGTGTCTTCCCTGTGCACTGAGGGCCCGGCCCGATGGCAGGCAACGAGGCTGGAATCACACCCTCTGTCTCTGTGGGGTTCTGTCCAACCTGGGGGGTGGGATGCAAACCTGTATGAATAGGACCAAGATGACCACCCCGGGGTCTTTTTTATCCCATACGATTCTTGAGAGTGACATTTTCCTACACATGCCGTCTTCCCACTGGACTCCACCTCTACCCAGAATCTTAGCTAGGAGCTAGGAGCCTGGTCTTCGTGGGCCAGGCAGGACCTCCAGTGCCCTTTGGAAGGGGCCCTGGGGCGTGGGCGAGCCGAGCAAGCCCTCTGGGTGGCCCTGCCTCATTGTGTTGCTGCCCATCAGCTTTGAATCATGCCCCCCCAGAGGACAGCGTGTGACTGTGCTTCCCGATACAGCCCCTGTCCCCCTGGGGTGACAGGAAGCATTGTTGTCACTAGAGCACAGCGTCTTTCTGACACCATGTGGCCAGCCTGACTTTCTTCCCTCACTTCTCAGCTCCGCATGTCTTGGAGTTCTGCTCTGGGGGCGTGTGCCGAGATGTTTGAAACAAACATGAACCCTTTGCTGTTTTCTAGTCTCCATCTCCCACTGTAGCATCAGGCCTTTACCTTCAGTCCCTGGCCTGGACCGAGTCCTTCCTCCATCTCACAATTACAAATTTTTCACAGTCAGAGTGGCTGAATCGAAGCCGGAATGTGGTATTTGGTGAAATTGTAAAATTAGCTAGAGAAGTTAATGAGGCATTCCGCCTCTGCCTTCCGAAGAGCAGGACGCTTCTGAAGGTGCTCCAGGACCTTGCCTACGAAGGAGAGAGGGGAAGGAGTGCGGGGGAAGCTGCCTGGGAATGTGAAAGAGCCTCATCTGGGTGAGTTTGCAGGCCTAGGACACCGTTGCTGAGCTGGACAGGACCTGAGAAGTCCTCCCTCAAAGCACCTGCACAAGGACAGGCTCCACCTGACTACTTTGAATCCAGAAATGCTTCTTACCCCACATCCAAGGACGTCCTGAGACTGCACACTACCAGCTATGGTTAGCCATTCCCACACCCAAATGAACAAACTGAAGACTGAACACTGTATCTTAGGAGGGGCCCGTGGTAGGAAGGAGGAGACCAAAGATGACAGCACTGGTAGCAGCAGCATTCACTGAGGAGCTAAGGTGCCAGGGCTTTACTCCCTTATCTCCTTTGATCCTCACAAGACCTGCTTGAAGTTGGTACTCTTACTACATCCATTTTACAGACATGGACACTTACTTGCCTGAGACCAGCCTGTAAGTAAGAGGCAGTGTGGGTCTGTACCTCTGGTGATACCTGACCCTGAAGCCCCTGGTCTTAGCCTAGGAGGCAAAGCTGTTTCCTTTCCCTTTCACGTGGTGCCTATTGCACGCTTGCAAATCCTCACCCTGAGGCTTTGGAAGTCACGGTCTCCAAGGTGCATGTGGAAGCGCTGCCAACAGTCTTATTTTCTGCACACACCAACTTCACAGGTCCTCTAATTACACCAAACAAATCATTCTGTTTTTAAGCAGCAATTCTATGTCATTTTAGTTATCAGAAGCACTTTAATAATGCCATGGGCTTACCATGGGAAATACTTCTCCACCTGGACCTTTGTATAGGGCAAACCAGAAAAGGCAAGCGGGGTTTGTTCCTTCCCCCGGTGGAGAGATGGGCATTAATTATGACAGGCAATATTTCTGGTTTGAAAAGTGTGGTGCCTTCGGGCTTCTGAATTTTGAGCCTGAAAAATGTCAGTGGTGTAGTTGTAATGTAACACCTCAATTATGGTGCAGGGGGTAAGACAGCCAGACTCAGAAACCTGCAAGGTTCTTTAGATCCACGGCCTGAGCCACAATTAAGGTTTCAGAAACACCAAAGGCAAGCCAATGAGTGTCATTTTTAACCAGTTTGAACATTTTACTACTTCCTAACATCAGAAGCATCCAGGCTGGAGAGCCCGTTTCTTGTCCTCAATAAAGTGATTAAGCTGAATGGGTGTTGGGGAGTATTATTAGGCTGAGAAGGGCTAAAAATAGACATGCTCTGTTTTCTGAAAGCCACAGCAGGCCTGGAGAGGCTGGCAGCCTTGGGGTGCCACTGAGGGGCCCGAGGAAGGGGCAGGGAGGGTGGCCGTCCCCTGGGCGCTGGGTCTGAGGTGGGGTGGCCGGTGACAGGTGAGTGGGGCCTCTTTCCCAGTTGTCATCAAGAGTGGTCACAATGGAAGTCACAGATCAGTCACTTTTCCCTTGGTTTGAAGAATTTTCCAGGGGGGGGGTGGTGTGTGTGTGTGTGTGTGTGTGTGTGTGTATTTAAAGGTAACTAACAACTGCAGAGTTAAGGATGGATACCTGGGCCTAAAATTGATATATTCAGTTCAAGTTCATTGGATTTACCTGCCTTTCTGGGGGAAGGGGTTCAATTTGAACAGTGAATAAAGGGGAGGTTATTAGGGGCACATGGAGAGAGAAGGAGGAAAGGGAAGAGACTCTCAGAGCCAGGAGTGAGGGTCTTCTCTGCAAAGCCAGGGAAGGTGTAATGAAATGACTTTTTGGTTAACTGAAGGTCAACCAAGAAAACCTTTGCTTCAGTCTTTGTAGCGTACTGCCATTCATCAACGTGAGAGTCCATTTTTCTACTTTCAATGACTACAGTTGATCGTTTTTTTATGATAGAACATCTTGCTTCTGGAGAAGTCGAAAGAAGAATGCTGGAGAAGGGAGTCAAGCCTTGATGGGTGCCTAATTGGGGTTCTGTTGTGAGTCAGTCTTGAAGGTCCTTTGAACCTCTTCCTCTATCAAGTCCCTCCTGTTTTCTTGTCTTTGAGCTCATTCATCTCTGTAATAGCTGGAGGTGACAGGGAAGGCCTAGGAATTTGATATCCATTTTGCAGATGAAGAAACGGAGACTGAGAAAAGCAGGATTGTAGAAATACACTGAGGTCCACTGCAGGGCCAGGTGTGGAGACTGGTGCTGCTGCTCCCCGTCCAGGCGCTCTCTGACAGATAGTGGTATTGCGTGCCTTGACCAGGAAGTGAAGTTGCTCTTCATGGGTAACAGGCTTAGAGAAGAGGGGTTGAAACGAGGGCAGCCTGGGAGCCCGTGGGGAAGATCTGTGACTCCAAGGGTACGACCGGGTGGAGAAGAGCAGAGGCAGTGTCCCCTGCACGCTGCCCTGGGGACCTTTGTCTATTCCCCTTAATAGGAACTTTGAATGCTTTAAGGTTTTATATCATCAAAGACCCTTCTGGTTAGGTTAAAATTAGTTCCATTTTCTCTAATCCCCCCTAGCAATGAGACCTTGGACAACGTGAACTAAGCTTTTTTTTTTTTTTTTTTTTTTTTTGCGGTACCGGGGATTGAACCCAGGGGCGTTCTACCTCCGTGCTACACCCCCAGCCCTATTTTTTTATACTTTATTTTGAAACCGGGTCTCATGAAGTTGCGGAGGACCTCACTAGGTAGAGAGGGGGAGAGAGAGAGAGAGAGAGAGCGAGCGCTGAGGCTGGCCGCGAACCCGGATCCTCTGGTCTCCGCCTCCCAAAGTACTGGGATTACAAGTGTGCGCCACCACACCCGGCTTGAACTAAGCTTTTTAAACCTCAGTTTTCACATCTATAAAATGGGAGTCATCTTAAGAGCAGTTGGGAGAACTGAGTACTAATACAGTTCATGTAAAGTAGGTGAGCACAGTTGCTTGTCCCATGGTAAAAGTGCAGTAGATGTTAGTGAGTGATGTTCTTGCCGTGAGCGCAGCAGCGGTATTAGTGCTCCACATTGCAGCACAGCCTCTGCAGGGCCCCTGGGATCCTGGGAGGGAAGGAGAGGAAGGGCTGTTACGGGGAGCTGCTGAGTGCTTGGTACTGTGCTGACACCTTCCCTTGCATGTTCCCACGTAAAACTCCCAGCAACCTTGTGGCCCCATGCCCCTGGAGTTGTGCAGCTTTGAAGTTCTGCTTTCAGAGTAGGATGGAGCATCACCATCTCTTTAACAGATGAGGAAACCGAGGCTCAGAGAGGCTCAGCTGTGAATTCTCTTGATGCAGCTAGTGAGTGGCTGGACTGAAGCTTCAGATCTGTCAACATTAAAACCAGGCTCTTTCTGCTAAGCCATCTGTGATGGGAACAGAGCGAGGGACCAGCTTAGAGAGGGAGGCTCCTGACCCAGCTGAACCCTGCCTCTTCTCAGCAGCCTGGCCTGAATGTCTGGGAAAGCTGGGGCACTGCTTCCTGGTGAAGGTTCTAGAAGAAAGACCTCTCCTGCAGGGCTTGTACGGCTCCCAGCTAAGGGAATAGTTGACAGGTACCTGTAATGCAGAGCCCTGCCAACTGGTTTCTTAAAGAGCACAGTGGGAGTGGGATGTGGTGGTGCAACCTGTAATTCCAGCATTTGGGAGGCTGAGACAGGAGGATTGCAGCTTTGAGGCCAGCTTCAGCATCTTTGTGAGACCCTCAGCAACTCAGCTAGACCTGTTTCAAAATTTAAAAGAAGGCGAGGGGAGTAGGAGTGTAGCTTGGAGGTACACTCCTGGGTTCAACCCCCAGTACCAAAACAAATAAACAAACAAATAAAAGCACAAGGGTTGTCATCCTGTGACAGCATTTAAAGCCTTCAAAAAAGGCTTTATGTCTTGCCATTTATTCAAGTATGAGTACCTAATGGTATTTTCACCTAAAATCCAACAAAATGCACATACACCACAGAGACAGTTGCAAGCAGCATCGAAGAGAGATGGGAGGAGTAGGGAGAGAATGGGGATGAGGGAATTATCCATACAGAGATTGCAACGAGATGTCTTCAGTGAGGGAGAAATGAGGGAGGAAGGAATTAGCTTGGTGAAAGGAAGGGAGGACCAGAATGCTCGTAAGGCTGAGGAAGGCCTCCCTCTGGAAATACCTCAAGTGGAAATTTAATAGGAGGGAGTGTCAGGGGATGCTGGGGGACCAGGACAGTGGCAGGCATCCGCTTAAAGTTGTGTGGGAAGCTGGGCGTGGTGGTGCACGCTTGTAATCCTAGTACTTGGGAGGCTGAGACCGGAGGATCCGGGTTCACAGCCAGCCTCAGCTACTTAGCGAGGCCCTCCACAACTTAGTGAGACCCTGAGACCCTGTTTCAAAATAAAGAATAAAAAATAAGGCTGGGGGTGTAGTTCGGAGGTAGAATGCCCCTGGGTTTAACCTTTGGTCCCGCAAAAAAAAAAAAAAAAGAAAAAACCCAGTTATGTGGGGTAGGCAGGACTTCGATCCTGGCATCACCCCTTGGAGGGGCCCAGGTTTTCTTTTTTTCCATTGTGCAAGCAGCATTATAAATCTTACCCTGGGGAAAGGGGTGCATGCATACAGGTGTGTGTGTGTGTATGTGTGTGTGTGTGTGTATGTATTGTGGGTACAGGCCTATGACAGAGCACTCTGAGGTTGCTTTAGAAGGAAAAGCAGGGAATTTGAGGGTGAGTGGAGGAGGCCAAAGGCTCAGGTAACCAGCAGAGCTTGTATCATTCTGAGCCTCTCTGCTGCGACCCCTAAGTGGGGCCAGGGAGGAGGATGCGTGTTAGTGTCCAGGGTTTGAGGAGGTATCCCATAAAATCATGGCTCAAATCCCCCACTTTCATTCATTTCTCTCGCCTTGTTTTATTTTTTTAAGCTGGCCTCTTTCAAATGCCGAGTTTGTACTGCTGTCTCCCTTAAACAAAACAAAGCGGTGAACACCTGAATGCCCAGGTGTTCCTGGAATTCCGGTCAGCCTCTGGCACAGCCCCACAGGCTCCGTGTGGCTCTGGCTAATGATTACTCCGGCGTCTGGACTCTCTGTTCCATTTTGCTTTCCTGATAAAGTATCCCTTGGGAAGGATTCCCCGGCTGGCTGGGGGCACCCGGCCCTGGCCTGGTCCAGGCAGCACCTCCCCATCGCCAAGTTCCTGAGCCTTTGAGCCATTTTACAGCCACATTGAGCTTTCTTTGCCGTGAACTTCTGGCTTCTTGTCATACAACACCCGTTCATCTTTTCTTCTCCCTTAGAGATGTCCCAGTTTAAAACTTGCCATTTGCAGATGGAGAGATGAAGAGACTCACCCAAGGCCACAGAGCTCAGGAAGTGACCGCCGGGACCCTGAATCTGTTTTTCTTTGTGGAGCTTTGGGATGTCTTAGGCGCTCTGGGACAGCAGCACCCCCCTCGTGCCTCATCTAAGAGCAGCTTTCTCTCCCCTCCCAACAGTGGGATATGCATGCAAGAGCCTGGAGGTAGTGTCTTGCCCACCCAGGCCATTCGCTCCTTACAGCTGGGCCTTCTCCTAGGAACTCTGGGGATGAAAGTATGATGGGCTGATGTTTCTAGGAGACTCTGGCCAGGGGCTGAGCTCCTCAAGCTCATCAGGAAGTGAAATTCCTCTGTAATCATTCCTAGTGACTGGAACTTGAGCACCTACTGCGTGCCAGGCACTTCATATCGGTTCTTGCTGAAACCATCATATGAAAATTCCTCCCTCCCTCCTCCCAAGAATTGAACCCAGGGGTGTTCTACCACTGAGCTATAACCTATCCCTTTTTATTTTTTATTTTGAGACAAGGTCTTGATAAGTTGCCCAAAACTTAGTTGCCCAACTTGCTAAGTTGGCCTCAAACTTGGGCTCCTCCTGAGTAGCTAAGATTACAGGCAAAAAGCTGGGGTTACCCGGTAATAACCCCACTTCGAAGGGAGTGAGGCTACAAAGTTGATGTGAGCTCGTTGATGTGAGAGGAAGAACCCCAAAGCTACCAGCCACTGTAGGACTTCAGGCTAGGAGGCCTGTTCGCCTTGGGGAGATCTCCCAGGTGGTGCGGCATGTCTAGAATAAAACCTCGTCCCTCACAGGAGGGCTGCCATCCCCATGGTAAGGGAGGTTATTGTGCCCTTGCTCTGATAACCATGACACCGTGCCTGACCTGTCACTGAAGTTGTCAGGGGAAGAAAGGCAGCTAGAGGCCATGGTCAGATGAGCCCCCCAATCACTACTCTTAAAGTTTAGAAAGATTAGGGTGTTTTTTAAACTACAATAAATTTACCATCATGCTTGTGTTATTTATAATAATTCACCTTAAATTGGTTTGCACTCCTTGGTTACTTGATGGGCACCAGTAGGAAGATGGTGATGCTATTAAAAGTTGGCCCTGAGTGACGATGGGAGCAGCCTGGGGAGGTGCCTTTTCCTTGACCTCCCAGGGAAGAGCAAGCTGACCCCATCTTCCCTGGTAACTGTGGGTTAGTGTTGGAGCTTCTTGGGACATAGTGATCAGTGGCATCGACCTTCCCTTAGCTTCCAAACCATACCCCAGAGCAAGTCTGCCAAGTGAAGACTTGTCAGAGCAGGCAAGATCTTTTCTCCTTTCTTTTTCTCTTGGTGCTTTGGCTGGGGTAGTAAAAAATAGCTTAAATGTTATGACGCATCTATTGTGTGCACTTGATGTTTGTGTGTGTCTATATATTGACATCAGGGGATAAAATAATGGCAGTAATGACACGGTTGATGCTAATGACAGTGAGCATATAGTTACTGCATGCCAGGCATGGTGTTAATGTCTTTACATTTATTATTTAAGTTAATCATCACTCAACCAACCCTGTGATGCAAAACACTCTGAACTCAATTTTACAGGCAAAGAAACAGGTCCAGAAAAGATAACACACTTGTCCAAGATGGTAGCTAGAAATGGTAGAACTGGGACTCGAACTCAGATTTGTTTGATTCCAGAGAAATGTTGTGAACAACTTCACTGTGCAGCTTTACACAGTGTGTGTGTGTGTGTGTGTGTGTGTGTGTGTGTGCGCGCGCGCGCGCGCGCGCGCTGGCTGTGGGCTGTGTTTCTAAGCCTATTGGATTACTTGCTGGTGCTAAGAACCATAAAAAAGGAGCTTTCCAAACCTCTGGCCAAGAATTGAGTTGGAGGGAAAGGGGACAAGGCCGGCCTGTGTTCTCCCTGTGGGATCTGAGGGGGACTACAGGATTCACATAAAAGCCAAGAGCACCGGGCACCATGGCACTCCTGCTATTGTAGTGTGACGTTTATTGAGTAGGAGAAGAAATGTTCTCTCTAACAGAGATGCTTCAGCATTTCCTCTTGACCCATCCCAAGGTCTCATCTACAGAGTGGAGACTGAGCCAAATGAGAGGATCAGCATTTACCAGGTCAGTGGTAGGAAGTTGACTTCCAGACATCTGGAAACGAGCCACCCTCCACCCCCGCGGACCCCCGTCTCTGTGGCTCAGCCTGCAAGGCTTTCCTGGTGGCTTTCTCCACCCTGCCTTTGATTTGGGGCCCTGGTCATTGGTTCATTCACCTCCCATCCTGCAGTGGGGCCAGTTCCCCACAGCAATGTCGACGACAGCTCCCCTTGGATCATATCTCAGGCCTGTACGCTGGACTGGAGGTTGTTTTCCATTTAGCCGGCATTTGCCCACCTGTATCCCTTTCCCCTCTTTCCTGAATCTATGGCCCTTGCAGAAATTCTGGTTCTGTGCCAGTTTTTCATTTTGTTGATAAGAGAGAAAGAGCGAGAGCCAGCGAGCGAGAGAGCGAGAGCACGCACAAGCATGCCTGCAGCTCCTCTCCTGGAGTACACAGCTCCTTGAGGGAAGGAACACGCAGTGCCGGCCTTTGGAATTGGCAGCCAGTGTGCTGTTCCCCGTCTGATAAGAGGTACTGTAAATAAAACTGTACACCATGGCCTGTTGTAAAATGCCCCGCGTCTGTACTCATTGTTCTGACAGCTTATGCTTTTTTTGGGTCTGCTGTTTTGGTACACTCTGTACTTCCTTATGTAAGCAGGCATGCATATCTCATCAGAACATTCAAGATGTTTATTTTAAAATCTCAAGGAATTAAAAAAAAAGGCACACCACTCAACATTAGATGCTGGCAAACACTAGGTGTTTTTTCAGCGTATCCTTTTTTTAAAAAAAATATTATTAGCCTGGGGGTGGGGAAGGCTTTGGAGAGGGAGGGCTTTTTTGAATTTTTCCCTTCTCTCATTGGCTCCTGCCTTCCTTCAGAGAAACACCACCCCACATCTGATTCCATTCAGCATATTTTTCTCCCTTCCTAGATGCTTGGGACCCCCAACACCAATTAGGAAGACAGGGAGGAAGGTTTTAGACTTTGCCAAGGAGGAGAGGCCAGAGAGGAAGCTAGTCATGGCTTCTCCTGGATTGCGGTTGTTGTTGCTGGGATCCTGGCATATAGGCAAATCTTTATGTTTTTGCAAGTGCCTTCCTGGTCCCTGTTTTGATTCCTGTGAGTTGGGTGATCCCTAGCCCCCCACCCAGAGGCCTCAGACCAGCTCCAGCCTCGGTGGGGCTGTAGTGTCTGTGTCTTTTCTTCTCACCAAAGCTTTACCTGTTTTGAACCCCTCCTCTGTCCTCTAGCCTGCGTCTAACCTTCTGGAGGTTCCAGGAAATCCAGGGCAAATGGGGGAGAGGGTAGAGGTCTGGAAACCCCAGATGGTCAGGCAGCTGCCTGCTCCCCAAGCATGGTGGTTAGCGCATCTTTGAGCACTCATCTGTAGGGTCCCCACGAGTCTGTGAGGGCAGGGCTGGCTGGCTGGCTGGTTGTTTAAGAGTTGGGTTCATAGGGTCCCAGCTGAACTTAGTGGCTAGGCTGAGGAAGGGGCAAGCTAGTTGAGGGTCTACACTGGCCTCCGAGGTCTGCCTGGAGACAGGAGGCTCACTGAATGTCTCAGGAGGGGGGCTCACTTGTTTACTGTTGGGAGAGAACACTGTGCGGCTGGGTTGAGGTCTTGCTCCAGAGGAAGCAGACACCCCCACTCCTTAACCTTTCCTATCTTCTCCCTTGAACTTTATGAGTTCTAGCCAGAAACTGTGCCCTTCAGTTTTCAAAAACAGGGCAGTAGAGAACCCAGAGTGTGTAGAATTAAGACTCTGCCACCCCCTAGGGGACAGCCTGGCAGTGCCCTGAATGGCCACTGCCCCCTTCCCAGGCCAGGTCTGCACCCAGGAACCTGCTCGAGGGTTGCTTTAACAAGCATCTAGTGCCCACCAGTTGCGTGCCAGGCAGGGTGCAGGGCAATGGGGATTCAGCAGAAACCAAGACAGATGCAAGCCTGCTCTCACCCAGCTTACAGTCTGCTGGGGAAGACAGAAAAGAGCCTGGAAACCCAGGACCATTGAGTGGCGCTCCCGGGCTCGTCTGAGGAAGATTTCCGAGTCAGATTAGTGAACAGCTGCTGATACTGATGTATGGGTTCTATGACAGGTTTTTCTGCTCCGCTCAACGAAAACAATCACTCACCTTTAAATTAGAGGGACAAGGGGGATGTGCATATGTGTACATGGTGAAATATGTCTTTACAAATGGGTGACTTCCTTTATACAAGATAAATGGCCCCCAAATAACTGTGCATTGAATTTCAGTGAAACCAATCATACTTTAATTGCACAGAAGGAGTTGTGTTTTTATTTGTTTGTTTGTTTTTTATTTTTTGGTATTGAGGATTGAACTCAGGGGCATTCTATCTCTGAGCTACACCCCCAGCTCTTTTTATTATTATTTTTTAAATTTTGAAACACAGTCTTGCTAAGTTGCTGAGGTTGACCTCGAACCTGCAATCCTTCTGTCTCAGCCTCCCAAGTACTGGGATTACAGGTGTGCGCCACCATGCCCAGCTACAAAGGGTGTTCTTTAAAGGAGTATGGCTGTGTTGATGGTAGCTGCTGGTTAGTGGTCCTGTCTACCCACCGGATGAAGGGCCTTGTCCCTGTCTTCTGGGGGACCTGCTCTTGCTGTTCCCGTTTTACAGATGACATGGCTTGCTCACTGAGGTTAGACAGCTTGCTGAAGGTCACAGCTGGTGACTGGCTTTGGTGGCATCTGAGCCCTGTGCTGTCTGGTCTGAATCCTGAGCTCTGAGCCACACCCTGCTGCCTCCTGTGGGTGAACAGCATCCGTGATCACTTACATCGTGGTGTGTTCTGTGATTAACAAGGAGTCTCCTGTTCATCGGTGTCCACTTTCTTCCGCCAGCCTAGCAGCAGCCTTGGCGAAGCAGGCAGATACGTTCATCCCATTTCACAGATGGGGGAACAAATCATCAAGGCGTGTGGTGTCCATAGCAGCAAGTGGCCTGGGACCCAGTTATCCCGGTTCTTGGTCCTCTGGTTCCCTTCCTTGGCTCAGTTGGACCTGTGATGGATAGGAAGGATGGCATGGGCTATCTCACTCTTATCTTCCTGCTGTTTGTCCTCTGCTATTTATTTTTAATTAATTAACTAATTATTTTGTGTTTGTGGTACAGGGGATTGAACCCAGGGCTATACACCTCCAGCTGAGCTATGCCCCCAGCCCTTTTTATTTTTTATTTTTAAAATAGGGTCTTGCTAAGTTGCTAGGGCTTCTCTAAGTTGCAGAGGCTGACCTCAAAACCTGTGATCCTGTCTCGGCCTCCCAAGTGCTGGGATTACGAGTGTGCCACCACACCTATTTACCCTCTGCGGTTCAGTGTCTCCATCCCTCTCTTGCTCTGCCTCCCGCTCTTCCCTCACTGCCTCCGGCCCACCCACTGGCCTCCTTGCCCTCGCTCTGCTTGGCGTGGACATTCCCAGGTAGCAGGGTTGCTGCTTCTGCCTCACCTCCTCCTGCTCTCAACTCAGATGCCAGCTCGTCAGACTCAGCTTCCCAGACCTCCCTGTGTAAAACAGCACCCCCCACTCTATCCCTTTTCCCTTAATTTATTTCTCTTTTTATCACTGAACATCACCTGGCATGTTGTATACTGACCCACTTTAAACCTGCCTTCCCCCCTTGAATGTAATCTCCATGAGGGCAGAGGTTTCATCTCCTTTGCTTATTTACTGTAATCCACTTCCCGACACACTTAATGGGCATCCAGAAGCCAGCCTCTGTGTGTAGGGAGGATGTGGTGGTCATGTCCATTTCTGAGGTGTGCCTGGGGTTCTCCCTGCTCCAGGACGAGCTCCAGGGACTTTTGGGGCGGGGGTGGGGGGTGAATGCTGCTGCTAGGTCCAGCTGCACCTGCGCGTTCAGCTGGCATGACCTCCTTCCCTCCCCCATGCCCCTCCCTCAACGCTTTATAAATGTATTAGGGGCGGAATGATGTCACCTCAAAGCATTTTGGGAATAGCCATGTGGTTTATACACACTTGAGTTGCTTTGAATGCAAACCTGACATCATACTGAAGGCAGCAGCGAACAACATATGCACAGTAAACAGGCAGAGACTGTCTTATTGATTAACAGATGAGGCCTCTATTATCGATCAAAGCTTGGCGAGGAAATTTATCACTTTTAATTTCAGGGCTGCCAAATATTTCTGCCTCTGAGCCAGCCATTACAGAGGCAATTTAAAGGCACAAGCCTCCTTGGGAGAGCGGATTTCGTCTGCCGCGCTCTGCTCGGGTCTCGTGTGGGTGGAACTGCCTGTCTGCTCTGTGGATCACCCTGGAGAGTTGGGGGGTCGGAGTCTCTCTGGGTGGGGATGGGAGGAGTACTGGGGCTTCATGAATGGGGCCGTCAGCGGGAGCCGATTTCTGTGGTGTCCGCGTGTAATGAGGAGCCTTACCCGGAGTCCCCCAGGACAGGGACTTTCACAAACTGAGCTCAGTTTCGTGACTTCAGCAAGCAGGGTGGAGTGGGGAGGGCGTTGAAGGCAACCAGATGTGGTCAGGCTTGGACCAAGCCAGCGACCTTTACTAGATCAAGCATGCTCATCTCTTTTTATCTTCATCGGAACTCGCCTGATGGTACACATCCGCCCTTTGCTTTCTACCTGCCCTCCTTTCTCTCTGCTTCTCGGTCATGAAAGTGAGACGCTACTACAGCCCGCATCAGTGGCTGTTTCTAAGAACCCCTCCATACCACATCCCTTCAAAGCCTGTGGCGCTAGTGGCTCCTCACTCTATCACAGGGCTCCAACGTGATGGCCAAGCCCACGAGGTGCCCTCCCCTGCCAGTCTTCTGGAGAGAGACGTGAGAACAGATAGAACCAAAGAAAGAAATGCAATTAAAATCAGATCCCTTACAGATCCACAGAAAATCATTGACGGCTAATGATTTAGAACTAGGGGGAGTCGCTACTTGTGAGCAAGATGGGGCTTCCTGCGGCTCCAGCTTCCCCACCCAGGCCCGTGAAATGGATGAAAGTGCTCCCAGCTGCCACCTTGGTGAACACACAGGCACTGTGCGCTTTGCCATCATCCCCGGTAGAAATTTTCTTGGCTCTTTTTTTCAAAGCTCTATAAGCCATGTACCAGGTGCTTGGCCTGAGGATATCCTCAGCTTGAAGGGACACCCAGAGGTCATCATGGAATTCTTCCTGCCTCCAGGTGAAATTCAACCCCAGTATTCAACCCCAGCCACCTAAGACAAATGACAATATTTATTTTTAACTCTCTTCAGGAAAAGCAATTTCATATCTCCCCTGGGGTGCTTTGCCTCACTCATTTATTCAGTCAACTCCTATTTATTGAGCACGTACTAGAGTATATCCTGCTCATCATTTGGAATATCAGTGTCAACACAGACGAGATCAATGTCCTCATACTCTATAGAGTACTCATACTTTTCACTGCCAAAAACCATTCCTTGGTGTTTAAGACTTTTGATTTTTGAGTTATATTCCTTAAGCATATGCTAATACTCCAAAGCAGAGGGTTTTAAACTTCTTTTAAAAAGATATACAAAGCCCTGAAATGTAAAATGATGTTTTAGCAGCTTTCCCATTGTTGTGACCAAAATGTCTGACAAGAACAACTTAGATGGGGAAATGTTTACTGGGGCTCATGGTTTCAGGGGTTTCAGTCCGTAGGGTTGGCTACAAAGCATAAACCCGCGGTGGCAGTGATGGCAGCAGGGTGTGTGGCAGAGAGACACTGCTCTCACATCATGGAGGTGGAGAGAGAGAGAGAGAGAGAGAGAGAGAGAAAGAAAAAATAGGACATATATAGTCCCCAAGACCACACTCACAATGACCCACCTCCTCCAGTCGTGCCCCACCTCTGAACCTGGCCGCATCGGGGACATGCTTTCAACACATGAGCTTTGGGGGACATTTTAAAGCCTAACTATAACAATTGGGTAAACTAGATTCCATTTGTGTGTGTGTGTGTGTGTGTGTGTGTGTGTGTGTGTGTGTGTGTGTGTTGAGGGAAAGGAGTCCAGATGATACCTTCTTATCCATAAATCATCTTAGCAGATGAAACTCTAAGGAGATTGAAGGTACAGGGAGTAAGAGCAGAAGTCCTGGAGTCAGGCTACCTGCATTTGAATCCACCTCGACTATCACTCACTGAGTGACACTAGGCAAAGTATTTACTCTCTCTGAGTTTGCTTACTTGTCTGATAAATGGGGGTAATAGCAGTATGTACCTTAAATGGTTGGTAGGATTAAATCACGTAAGGTATATTAAGTACTTAGCATCATGCCTGGTATAGAGTAAAGCCTTGGGAAATCCGAGGTGGTTTGAACACAGCACTAGGGGCTGTAGCTATGTGTAAAAAAAGTAGTTCTGCCTCTGATGAAACTCTAATGCATAGATAAATACACAGGCACTCTTGAAAAAGTGCTCAAACATTAAAAGGAACACACAAAGTAGCAGATTGGGAAGGGCAGGGCAATGGGGGTTGGAGTGCTTGGCGCATGTATACTCTGGTTTTGAAAATGAAATGGGGCAGGAATAAACCAGAATGAGACTGGGTATTGCCCGAGCACAGAGACTTGGGGATGGTTAAGCAGTGCCAGAGGACCATGGGGCCAACCCATCTGTGAAGTTATTCGGCTTACTGGATCAGGTTATGGAAGGCCTTGAAAACCAAGTCAAGGAATTTAGAATCACTACACACTGCGGGGCCATCGTATCCTCTTGACTAAGGCAGTGAAGGGAAATCAAGTGGCCTTCAAGGAACCACGTCTGCTGGGTGGATCAGAGGGTGGCTGGTGGTGTGGAAGCCAACCTTGAGTCGTGCAGTGTTCCGGGCGTGATGAAGCAAGCACCCGTGAGAGCAGTGGTTCCCACAAGTGTGGAAGAGATGTACCTTCAAGATATTTTGAAGGAAAAGTGCCAAGACTTGAGACAGGTGACCCCTGGACAAGATAACATCTCAGAGCCTTGAAGGCTATTAGCCAGTGGTAAAAAGCACTGTTTCATCTTGACGTGGTGACATTGTCGCTTTGAGCTTTATAAATAACGGTTGTAAGAAAATGTATTAAATTGGGTTGTGCTGAATTGTTTTGTTTATTCCACAAGTATGCACAGTCCTGGGCTCTCACCGCGGGTCAGGCAGATGCAGCTGTGCACAGATGGCTTGGTCTCCATCAGGGAGCTTGCAGCGTGGAGGGAGAAACAGGTCCACAGGCGTCTAAGATGGTGCGTGGCAAGGGCCGCAATCTGGAATATACAGGGGACCATGGGAGCAGTAAGAAGGGTCCCTTTCCCAGACGTGAGAGCACGGGTATCAAGTTGAGGCATAGATGATGAATAGGAACTCCAGCTATACCAAAGGGATGGGGAAAGAATGTCAGAGGCAGAGGCCGTGTGGAAGAAGGTGCAGCACCGAGGAGGAGAAGGCGACTCCTCCAGGGAGCCAGTGTCGTTCTTAGGATGTGGGAGATGAGGCAGGAAAGATGAGCGTACCCAGAAGTGCTCTGTGAGTCATGGGGAGGGGTTCGGACTCCACCTCAAAGTGCTGGCCAGCCTCTCCAGGGGTGTTAAGTGATGAGACGCAGGTGCTGGTTGGGGCAGACAATGAGTTAATTTTGGACCTGGTGAGTCAGAGGCCCCTGTGGACATACACGCACAGGCACATCAGCAGGTACCTTATACCTTATGAGCACGTTTCCCCTGTCGGCTTCATTCACTCCTGTCCACCCCTCACTGGCCCTTCAGAATGCCCCTTCTTTAGGGGGCATCTCACTTGGATTCCATCTCATCTCCATTAACCCTAATTATGCTGCTTTTGTTTCTCCTCTCTGGAGGGCCCTATGTGAGGGCTTCTGGAATTCACTTGGAGTTACCTATTAGAGGTAGGTCTGGGCTGGCTGCCAGGACCATGGAGTTCTACTGGCTCAGGATCCTCACAGGTGTCCAGCGTGCCCCCAGTGTCCACCCGCACAGTTTTGTCCTAGGACCTTCCCACCCGTGGACTGTTGCTCTAGTGGTAACCGCCTCTTCTTTCTTACAGCGGGTGCCAAAGCCTTCGTCTGCGATCAGTGCGGTGCGCAGTTCTCAAAGGAGGACGCCCTGGAGACACACAGGCAGACCCACACTGGTGAGTGTGATAGCGTGTGGATATGAAGGACCTCGGTGGCTTTCTCTTCTTAGCAAATGGGATTTCCAGGAGTCGCTGTGAGTGAGAATCAGCTTCCACCATGTGCAGCGACTGCTGCCTGTGGGGCTGGCTGGTGGGATTGGCTAGTGCCCCATGAGACCAGCCGTCTTGGGTTAGGCCAAGATCTCTGCTGTTACAGGCCGCTGAGGTCTCCTCTTCATGGAGGCTTCTCGCTGAGGCCTCAGAAAGTGTGTGATGTTACTGAAGCATCCCCACTTCCCTTAGCAGTGGTCAGGAAACTCTGAAGCCTTCGTTTGGCCACAGTGGGCTGGTCCTTTTTCTGCCATGGTTGAACCATCACCTGAAAGACATCAGTCTGTACACAAAGGAGTATTTGAACAATATTAATGATGATAACGGCTTTATTTGCTTTCAAAGCATCGATTTCATAGCATCAGTGTCATTCATCATTGTAATTAGGGTCATCATCGTCCTCGTTGTTGTTGTCACTGACACCACAGGAACTCACATTTATTGACTGCTCACGCTGTGCCAGGCCCTCTTCTCAGTGCTTTCCACGGTCCCACTTGGCCAATCTTTCAGTGACCCCGTGAGCTAGGAAGCTACTCCGTGTCATCGAAACTGAGCCCCAAAGGGGGAAAGGGACTTGCTGAAGTCTACGGTGGGGGCAGGTGTGGTAGAGCCCTGTCATACAGAGCTCCGACTACCACCTTCTATCTATGGAATCATGAGTAAATTACTTAAGCTCTCTTAATTTGGGTTTCCTCATCCATTAGAAAAGTGGGGTAATAATAGTATCTATCTCATAGCAGAAGGTTGTTGTGGGGCTATTTTAATTTAAAGTGGTTTACAGGGTGTTTGGCTGAAGTGAGCATTCAATAACCAGTAGTAGATTTATTTAATCTAACATTTATTGAGTTCCTCCAATGTGTCTGGCACTGTGCAGACATTTAAGACATAAACCTACAAGACAGGCAACATTCCTCATGGAACTGATATTCTGACTAGGAGACAATATCAACAAATAAGTGTACAATATCATGTCAAATCATAATAAGCTCTATTAACAAAAACTAAGGCAGGATAAGGGGTAGAGAATGATAGGGAGAAAAGCAGTATTTGGGATAAAATGGTCAGGATGAAGCACTCTTGCAAAGGTGAGGTCTTAGCAGTCTGAAATTGAGGAAGTTGAGCCACTGAAAGATTTCTGGGAAGCCTGCCTGGGCAGAGGAAATCAGCACGTGCCAAAGCTCTGCGGCTGGTTGTACCTGACAAGTTCAAAGAACAGCATGAAGAACAGTGTGGCAGAGAGCAGGGAGCGAGGTGGCAGATGAGAGTGGAAATCAGACAGGTCTCTCAATCCTAGTAGGGAATCCGGGTTTTATTCTGCATGTATTAAGAAGTCTATTGGAGGGGGAGATGATATTTACAAATTGTATATCTGGAACTCTTATGATGTAAAAATATAAATAACAAATTAAAGAATGGGCAAAGGATCTGAATAGACATGCCTCCAAAGATGGACAATTAGCCAATGAGCACATGAAGAGATGTTCCACATCATTAGCCATCAGGCCGATGTGAATCAAAACCACAGAGATACCGCTTCACACCCATTAGGATGCGGCTATAATAAAATATAGAGGTAGTAGCCAGTGTTGTTGAGGATGTGGAAAAATCAGAACCCTCATATGTTGCTAGTGGGGATGTAAAATGGTACAGCCTCTTTGGAGAAGAGTCTGGCAGTTCTCCAAAAGTTAAACATAGAGTTACCATGTGACACAGCAATTCCATTCCTATCTGTCTACCAAAAAAAAAATGCAAACGCATCCACGCGGAAACTTGGCCATGCATTTTCATAGCAGTATTATGCATAATAGCAAAAAAGTAGAAACAACCCAGTGTCACCAACGGATGCACGGAGAAACAAAATGTGGTATATCCATGCAATGGAATATAATTTGGCTGTGAAAAGGAACTAGATACTGACACATGCTACAACATGGTTGAAGCTTAAAAAATGCTTTTATGAAAGAAGCCAGACATGAAAGGCCACATGCTGTATGGTTCCCGTTTATTTGAAGTCTCCAGAATAGACAAATCTAAAAATAAAAGTAAGTGCCAGAGGCTATGGGTACTGGGGATAAATGAGGAATTGACTTGAATGAATATAGGGTTCCTTTTGGGGATGATAAAAATGTTCTAAAATTTATTGTGGGATGGTCGCAGAACTCTGAACACATTAATCCATTGAAATGTACTCTTCAAAAGCAGGAGTTGTATATTATGTGGTATGTGTATTGTATCTCAGTAAAGCTATGTGAGTGAGTGTGTGTGTGTGTGTGTGTGTGTGTGTGTGTGTGTGGGGCCTTTCAAATGCCAGGACAGTAACTGGTGTGTCACACACCTCTCTCTCACACGCAGCTTCATACATAAATACTCATATATCTATATATACACACACATATACACACACATGAACATTTATAGAAAAGGGAAAAAAGAGTCTCTTGGAAGATTATTTTTTCTTTCTTTTTTTTTGGTGTTAGAGATTATACCCAGGGCCTTGCACTTGTTAAACCTGAGCTCTACCACTGAGCTACACCCCCAACACCATTGGAGAACTTCAGTGGGAGAATGACATGACTTCATTTATGTGTTTAAAAGAGTGTCCTGGCACCTGTGTTGAGAATTGACCATGGGGAGTGTTTCAGCTATCAGTTGCTGTGTAACAAACCGCTCTAACAGCAGCTTAAAGCAACAGTCTGTCTCTGACAGTTCTGTGAGTTGACTGGCTCAGCTGGGTGGTTTTCACTTGGGGTTTCTCAGCTGCCATCAGGTGGTGGCTGAAGCTGGCATTGTCTGAAGGCTTTCCTGGGCTGGATGTCCACAATGGCTTTTCTCAAATATCTGACTCAGAGCTCCTCCCCATGGTCTCTCTATAGCAGAGTAACTGGGACTTGTTAGATGACAGCCCAGGGCTCCAGGAGTCAGGAAGCAGACACGGCCCACCCGCTTAACGGCTGGGAAAACAAGCCAGGAGCAGTGGCAATACCTGTAATCCCAGTACTTGGGAGGCTGAGACAGGAGGATCACAGGTTTGAGGCCAGTAGCACACAGTAATTTAGCGAGGCCCTGATTCAAAATAAAAAAAGGATGGGGGTGTAGCTCAGAGGTAGAATGCTTCTGGGTTCAATCCCCAGTCCAAAAAAAAAAAAAAAAAAAGAAAAGAAAAAGCTGGGAAAGTAACTGTAGACACTCATGGCCTTACTTCTGCTGTATTTTACTGACCCAAAGTCATTACAGATCAGCCCCAGATTTAAGATGGTGGAAGACTAGACTGCCCTGCCCAATGTATACTCAGACTTGTAAGGAAAGAGGAATCGATGGTGGTCATCTTAGGGGCAAGCTACCACCAGGTCTGGAGCAGAAGAGGGAAGACCAGTCCACTGCTGGTATAATTATGGTCATCAATATTTCTAAATTTTAGTCATACCACCTCACAATATATCCCTCCTAACACTGCTATCAGTCTCTGGCCTGCGCTGCTCTCCCCTGTAAGATGGGAGGGGAGTTCATTGGTGAGCTGTCATTTGGCTGACATCTTCCTGGCTGGTTATCTTGCCTGGGTTTCTAGATCTGGTTATCCTGAAAGCCAGGGGAGAACCGGGTCTCCCAGGGTCCCAGCCATTCTCTTATTGCTAGACCACATGGAACCAAGAATTCCACTCTGAAAATTATACCTTGAGGATGCCAGGGAGACTTAACTTTGTCTAGATTAAATTTGCAAGGGTGGGGGGCAAGCCACTGGGGAAACTGAGTCCTGAGGGGTGAGCGTCTAGGTAGGTCGTTCCCAAGCCAACCTCAGATACACACTGAGCACCTCCGACATGCCTGGCACACGGGGGGACCACTGTGGGGACAACCCAGCCACACTGCTTGCTCTTGAAGAAAGCTGGGGATGTGAGGGTAGGGATCTGTAAACTGTTTTCCCCCCTGCTGGAGGAGGGGACTCCCACCAGAGAAATATCAGCTGTCTGGTGCCCCTGCTTATGTTGAAGTAAAATGTACCACGTACAACTTGCTCAGTAAAGATGGAGTGAGCTGAGCTCTTGCGAGGGTGGGGAATGGAGGAGCTAGTCCACTTCAGAGGCGAGGAGCCAAGGCGGGGCCTGGAGCCAGGCTCCCTGCCAGCTTGGGGTGGGCGGTGGACGAGCTCCTCCACCTGTACACACAGCCGTGTGCTGGTGTGGCGCAGGCCCTGCGCTGGTGCTGTGGGTAGATACCGCAGCAGCCTCGCCCTCCGTGTAGGGTTGCAGCAAGGCCACCCATGTGACACTCCGCCTTCTGACAAGTCGCAAAGCTCCTTTATCACTCGTGGTACTACTCTCCTCTGAGCCCGGATAGATCCACAGCCTCCCCTAACTCAAAGAACTCAACGTGAAATCTACTTGCCATCTCTATTTTAGGAAACGGGACCCAGTTGAAGGGAGAGGCCTGATCACGGGGAATGCTCAAAACAATGCTAAAGCTACGGGAGAGGGACAAGCCAAGTGTGGAGTGGCAGGGGCCAGCAGAGAGCCAGCAGGAGTGCAGGGAAGAGAAATGGGGAGGAGAAATGGGGACCTGGGGAGAGGAGAAAATGCTTATGCCACTGGATGTTTCCGATACCCGTTTATAAGATACTTTATTACACCCATTTTACAGATGGGGAGGTGGAGGTCTAGAAGCTACATATTAGGAAGTGGAGACCTGGAACCTGACCCCCCTCCAACTTGCGTGCTCTCCTCACTACTCTTCAGCTGCCTGCACATGGCCCCGCTGTTGGCCGTGGGTTCGTGGGCTGAGCAGTCAGGGAAAGTGGTTCGGAGCCATTTAGCTCCTGGCCCTGTCTGAGATTCCTGCGACCCACTTATCTAGAGTTCCCAACTCCCTGGTGTCCACGTCCTCCTCCTGTGGTGGCACACAGCTTCTCCGAATCAGTCGCATTGGTTCCGTGCCCGAGGCCACCGCAGGGACTGAGTAGAGCGAACATGCAACATGGCGTAGCATGGGCGATCATGGCCTGTTCCAGGTATTCTTGAGACTGAAAAGTGGACTTAGTAGAAAGTAGCTGCAGTTTCATCGCAGCCAAGCAAAAGGCAGCTTTGCTTTTCCTTTGACCGCGCTGAGCCCTGGTTTCTGTGCCGCTGTGTGTGACCCCTCCTTGCCGCCGCCCCCGAGACTTTGCCGGTGCTCAGGAAGGCCGCGCTTACGGCTGCGCTGGGCTCAGGCTTTGTTGTCACATCGCAGCTTTCTGTTTTGGTACAGCGAAGACTTTGAGGAGATAAACAGAGATCACTTTACACCTTTTATATTATGACAAATACATATTGCAAAACACTGCTGCTTCCAAAATGTTTGGGTTGCAGAGCAGGGAGGAATTAACAGCCAGGCAGCTCCGAGATGCCTGCACTTCATTTACACATCAGAAGTTGTTTTACACTGTTCAGTAAAATAAGAGTGAGAAGACACACGCATGCACATTCATATGTACACCAGTGTACCTCCTGGGATCTATATCGGGAATGTCTTAAATTAGTAAGTAGTTCTTTAAGTCCAGATAAACTGATAAATACCATTAATGGCTTAATTTATACTCTGGGTTTGAAATTTGACACATGGACACTATCTTGGCTCGGAAAACACAAGTGGTTTTGTGCCAGAGGTTTTAATGACCGATCAGTAATATAAATTGCTGCATCACTGAACAGAAATAGCTTCTCCATGTCATTTGATCTGGAAACTTCTCCGGCCAGGCAGCAGTTAATAAATTTAAAAATAATTACCCTCTTTATTCAAAGTCAAACTAATTAGGAGGGGATTTTACAAATCATAATGTTGTTCAAGCCACTGTACATTCCCACTTGGGACTTGAAGAGGCCTGGGGGGCAGCAGACAGGATCGGGTGGTGTTAATTAGAGGGCAGAGGAGATACTTTGGCTGCCAAGCTCAAGGCTGGGGGTTGGGGCAGTCTTCAGAAGACAGGAGGAGGCCATGAGGGTGAGCTGCAACCCTTTCAGTCCATATATAGAGAACTCAGAATCTCGTTTCTGTGGACCAGAGAGAGAGAAGGAGCAGGAGAAGTGAGAATGACCACTTTGGGAGAACAGACATGCCTGGAGGCTGGGGAATGGATAGGATGACCTCTGGGCTTTGCTTTCTAGACAAGTGTGGGCCCTCACAGAGCGGCTCACCCCTGTGTTACAGTGTGCAAGGAAGAAGGACCCTATGGAGCCTGAAGCCGGAGTGCAGAGTTCAGGATATCAGTGCATAGTGACCCAGAACTTGGGATCCGGTATCATACTGTCTACGTGCAAGCTGCAGCCCAATCACTTCCAAGTTTTGTGATCTTGGGAAGATTGCTTAACATCTCTAAGCCTTGGTGTGCTCCTGTAACATCAGCACAATTGTGGTGCGCATTGTGTGTGGGATGTTGTAGGATTTAGTTGGGCAATTCATGTAAAGCACTCAGCATAGGCTCTGCATGGAGCGTGCTCCCCGGAGGTGGTGGTGGTTGCTATCACTGCATCATCATGGTCTTCAGGAGAGACCATTTCCCCCCTCACTGGGTAGGTGAGAGAGGAAGGACAGTTCCTAATGGTGGAACAGGAACAGCGTCCAGTTGCTTTTCCAAGGCAAAGGTGGGGGCTTCCAGGATCCCTGTCTGTGTCCTCTGGCCAACAGGATATTTCCAATGTGCTCATCAAGCTCACAGCCACTGAGGCCATCTAACTGCAGTGATGTAAGGGCAGAATGAAGGTCCACGCTTTCAACAATCTCATGGGGCCTGGAATGTCCAAGCTTCCCAGAGGCACTCCTCCCTGCCAGTATCCAAACTAGTAATATATAGGCTTAGGCCAGACAGGTGAAGAACTGGGGTTAGAATTAAGCAGTGTACCAGTCCCCAGAAGCACCATGCACGTGCCCTGCCAGATCTTAGGGGAGACCTCCATGGCGCGCTCAAGGACTGAGTACTGAATTTCCTGGTGAGGTCCCACATCTGCTCTCTCTAGGAACCTGGATATTTTGGATCTCCTGCCTTCTTCGAATAGGACCTTCCATCTCATCTTACCTTTTCTCCAGTAATACAAAGAGGCAAAAAGGCAGATGAAAAATGGATGCTGTCATTCCTAGGTTTAGCCTCCATAGACCCAGGCAACTAGTTTGAACTAGACCGTAGACTTGCCCCAGAGCAATTCTGCTCTCTGCCCTCACCCCAACCTGCTTCACCAGGTCTGCCATGTTAGTGATTTGCTTTGTTGCAGATCAGAATAGTCTGTGCAGCTGGTTTGTACTGTCGTCCCTTTGTTTACTTATTCCTCAAGTTGAGTTTTTAAGTACTTGTGATGTGCCAGGTGACTTATGGGCCCAATACATAATGGTGACCAAAACTTGATCCCTGCCTCCCTAAAGATACAGAGCTGTCAAAGAAATTAGCAAATAGGCCGGGCGTGGTGGCGCATGCTTGTAATCCCAGTACTTAGGGAGGCGGAGACTGGATCCAGGTTCGTGGCCAGCCTCAGCTCTCTCTCTCTTTCTCTCTCCCTCTCTCTCTCTCTACTTAGTGAGGCCCTCCGCGACTTCGTGAGACCCGGTTTCAAAATAAAGTATAAAAAATAGGGCCGGGGGTGTAGCGCGGAGGTAGAACACCCCTGGGTTCAATCCCTGGTACTGCAAAAAAAAAAAAAAAAAAAGAAATTAGCAAATAGGTTGAACTTACCTTAGATACAGATAATTCAATTGCTGGCCTCTCTTGGATACTTGTGAGCTATGACTTTATTTAGTCTTTATTACAGTACTAAAAGGAAGACATTTTTCTCCCTGGTCTTTGCTGTACCTACTGGAGCAGGTTGGGGTTGGAGGAGAGAGCAGAATTGCTCTGGGGCAAGTCTAAAGTTTAGTTCAACCTAGTACCCTGGGCTTCTGGAGGCTAAACCTAGGAATAACCTTAGCTATCTTTTGTCTGACTCTTTGCTGCCGCCTCCTCCTCCTCCTCCTCCTCCTCCTCCTCCTCCTCCTCCTCCTTCTCCTCTTCCTCCTCCAATGGGAAAAGGTGGAATGAAAGGTGGTCCTACTTAAAGAAGTAAAACGGAGGCTCAGAATGGTTTAGGAACACCTATTTGTGTTCCAGAAAGGCCAGAGCTAGAATGTGTGTCTCAGGCTCATGCACCCCAGAGCCCCTGTTTTAATGTCACCTTTCCTCTCCCAGGAGCCTGGGCATCAAATCTGATGTACAGACCAAGGGTCAAAGCTCATATTTGAAAAAAGAGGGTCCTCAAAAAATAGTCCACTAGGTGTGGCGGTGCATGCTTGTAATCCCAATACTTGAGAGGCTCACAGAGGATCGCAGGTTCGTGGCCAGCCTCAGCAACTTGTGAGGCCCTCTGCAACTTAGTGAGACCCTGTTTCAACATAAAGAATAAAAAATAGGGCTGGGGATGTAGCTCAGAGGTAGAATGCTCCTGGGTTCAATCCCGAAAAAAAAAACCACAAAAGAACCCCAAAAAACAATCCAAACTACAATTAGGACCCACAGGTTCTTACTTTCAACTTAGTGTTCTCTCTAGTCTCACTACAGAATTAGAAATTTCATTGGCTGGCCTAGAATAAGTTGCTTAGGTGCCATGTTCCTGTGTCACAGGAAAGGTTAAGATGCTGGTTCTTGTGGACTTGGTGTTGGCTGCAAGTGGGTCTCACAGTGCAGAGGCCACTGGCACAGCTGGCAGTAGGGTCATGCCATGGACTCTACTCTTCCCTCTGGCAGGGAGTGGAGAGTGGGGCACACCCTGCCCAAAGGGCGCTCCCTTATTTGGGGTGAAGGAAGCTAGAAGGTATATGAATGCTCTCGGCTTCATGACCATCCCTTCTGAAGGTGAACTGTATGTCCAGCCTTGGTGTTGGTCACCGTTTTCTGCTGGAGCCTGTGTTCAGAGGACGCTCTGTGGTGGGCCCAGCAGGAAGGGCAGCGCTGGGCACCTAGAAACTGTGACAGGGTGGCCAGCTCTAATCCTGCAGCAATAGGAAAACCGGCAACTGTTCTGGCAACTCCTCCAGTGCCTACCCAAGAGGAGGTGGGGAGGGGAGAGGGCAGCCGATGAGAAATAACTTAATCTTTCTGAAATGTAGCATGAAAAAAAAAAGGAAGGAAGAGTGAACCTCAGGCCCCTGCTCAAGGTGGAGGACGGGGAGGACAGGACGGGGAGTCATCAGATGGACACGCAGACACCATGCAGGTTGGCGTGACCTCCCCATTGAAAGCATAATAGCATTTGACTTTTATAAATATCAGAGGTGATTTGTATAGCATTTCACATGGTGTGCCAAGGAATTTAACACGAGAGAGCCGGAGCCGAGAATGGCGGCGACGTCATAGGCACTTGGGGAGGGAGGGTCATGTGCTGCTGTTTGTACAGTCAGTGCCCAGCATAGATTTACTCTTGACCTAATTTCATGCTGTTACTATAAAGGCATGTTTGATGCCTAATATAGAGTTTTATTTTCCAAGCACAGGGCTTTCTCTCTGCTGGAGCTGCTTGCTGTGGAGGGGGAGGGACAACCCAGCTGTCACCTGCTGGCCCAGACAAGCTTGCTTCTCCTCCACTGTTGGCTCCCAGGGCCCTGCTGGCCCCCTTCTAGAGGGACCCCCTCAATATTGTTTTTTCAGTTAGTAAGTTTTATTTTTTAAAGCAGTTGTATGTGTGTGTGTGTGTGTGTGTGTGTGTGTGTGTGTGTGCGCGTTGATTACTGGGGATTGATCCCAGGGCATTCTACCTCTGAGCTACACCCCAGCCCTTTTTATTTTTTATTTTGAAACAAGGTCTTACGGAGTTTCTGAGGCGCTCTTTGAACCTGCGATCCTCCTGTCTCAGCCTCCTGAGTACTAGGATTGCAGGCATGCGCTGCCACACCCAGCTAAAGTAGTTTTAGGTTAGCAACAGAATTGCCTGGAAGGCATAGAGACTTCTATGTACCCCTGTTCTCACAGTCCACAGCCTCCCTCACTACCAACACCCTACACCACTGTGCTGCATTTGCTACAATCAGAACATCATTATCAACTAGAGTCTGATCTTTTTTCTTTTTCTCTCTTTTTTTAATACTGGGGATTGATCCCAAGGGTACTCTACCACTGAATTCCATCCCCAGCCCTTTTTAAAAAGTTGTTTTTCTTTTGGTCTTACTAAGTTGTCCACGGCTGCAAACCTGCGATCCTCTTGCCTCAGGCTCCTGAGTAGCTGGTATTACACCTGGGTGCCACTGTACCTGGCTCCCTGGTTCCCTCTTGCTGCTGTACATTCTGTGGGTTTGGGTGAGTGGAGAATGACAGGTATCCACCATCATAGTATCATACTCAGTAGTTTTACTGTCCTGAAAGTCCTTTGGCTCCACCTATCCATCACCTCCCTACTTTCCACATGAAGCATTGCTGCTTCAGTCAGTGTTTCGAGGGGATCAGTGGTGCTTGGCTATCTGGGGACTGGAGAAAGAGAACTGACCAAGGTAACTCGGGTTAGAAAAGGTCAAAGTTCCTCTACTCAGCACTCATCTTGCACATCCCCTTCATGCCATCCATCGTGCTGTGCCCTGGGGTAGGGATGCAGCAGCCGGCAGGACATAGTCAGTCCCTGTGCTCCACCAACCTCCTACCATAGCAGAAGTGAAGTTGAATGTTATTTGGGGGGATAGTACAGGAGGCAACATGGTATTTGGAAGTGATAATGCATTAGGAGAAAGGAGAACTGGGTCCTTAATCCTGGCTGTGCCATGGATCTGCTTTATGGCACAGGGCAACTTGCTTCCTTTCTCTGCCTCTCTCAAATGTAGGGTGTGAGAGTTGGGCAAGAAAGAGGTTGTGTGGTTCCGAGCACAGCCTAAAATTCTGATCCTGTATGGATGGTCTACATTTTTGTCAGCCTCAGTTTTCACATTTGCAAACTATGATTAATAAAAGATGATTATCATAAGGATGCAATAAAATAATACAGGTAAAGTGACTGAAATCGCCGGGATTGAGTGTGGGACCGCGCGTGCCTCAAGTGACGGCTGCTCACCATGCTCACTTCTGGAGGTCTACAGTCCCGTCTCTCAGCTGTAGACAAATATTTCCTTCACCTTTTTTCTAAGCTTATTTCATAGCAACGTATTAAGCACGTACAGTGTCCAATGAGGGCATTAAAGATGAGGATCCTTTGCCTTCTAAAAACTGCTCTAGAAGCCAGGCGCAGTGGTGCACGCCTGTAATCCTAGTACTTGGGAGGCTGAGACAGGAGGATTTCAGGTTTGAGGCTGACTTGCAGTAATTTAGTGAGATCCTGTTTCAAAATAAAATAAAAACAAAAAGGGCTGGGGGTGTAGCTCAGTGGTAGAGCACCCCTGGGTTCAATCCCCAGAATACCCCCCTCGCCACGACTGCTCTAGAAATCTGAGAGGAGTGATAGAATTTGATCTTTTGGGACTATGCTTTGGGGCTCGGTCTGCGTGGGCTCTGCAGATATATTTATATAGTGCCGAGCAGAGTCATCTGACACCACTAAGAGGTGGGCTTCCCCCTCGGTGTCGCTGATGAGGCGCCGCAGATTCACAACATTTTAAATACTCTGACTCATCCAGTGGCAGTTCTGGGATTCAGACGGATGTCCCAGTGGTCATTGTGAAGGGACTTCTAAGGCTCTGGTTGTCCTTCCTGTTCCTGTCCAAAAATGTCTCCCCTTGCCTTTCGGAACTGTCCCCACATCACAGCCCTAATCACCAGCTTCAGTCCCCACTTGCCTCCCCTTTGCCCATCTCAGCCCCCTGTGCCTCTCCTCTAGCCCTTCCTGCGCCACTTCCTGCTCCTGTTCTTTCCTCTCAGGTATCTCCTGCGTCTCCCTAGCGTCACCACCGCTGCCCAGTGACAGAAAGGAGTTAATAAAAACCCATGTGTAACTGAAACTTGAAAAGCCATAAATCGCCTTGTTTTTTCTAGGATGTTGGTAGCATTTTGATTTAATAGTTGGACAAACACAAGGGCCTATTTTATTCAGAGTTTACAGGCCTCAAGGCTGTTATTCCTCCAAATTTAATAGCATTGAAATTGCAGGGTTTGCTATAATTTGCCTATCGCTTTCTGCTCCACCATTGATGTTTATTGTCAGCGGGATGGAATCTCAGTCCGACTCACTTAGATAACATGTCTGTTAAACATTTAGATAATTGTACCATCATTAACTTGTCACATTATTTTAGAGATTCAAAACAGAGTCAGGGTAAGTAGAGGTACCCAAGGGGAGTGGGGGGTGGGGGGAGGAGGAGGAGGAAGAAGGGGCCTCTTTTGAATTAGACAACTAGGTTGACTTCACACTCTGCCCCTTTTGTTGGAGGTGTCCTAGTTAAGGACGCGTGTGCTGCAGGGCTGGGTCCAGGGTTGCTCCTCGCAGAACCTTTCTCTCTACCACTGACCCCCATGGCGGTTGGGCCACTGCGGTGTAGCAAATGCCTGGAAACCTTCAGTGCTTCGTCCCCAACTTTGGCCTTTATGCACCAAAGACTGATTTTTAAACTTCCCCTAGGGATGCTGATGGCAACATTATTTGTAATTACACAGCATTGAGAATGACCTAAATGTCCACAGGTAAGGAATCTGTTAATTATGGTACCCGATGTAGAAGGATGTCTGTGATGTTTTGCATGATCATGAAGGATGGTTAGGGAAAACAAGTTATATAATGCCATCCCACTTAATATAAAATAGAAGCCATCCTGTAACAGTTATCTTTAGAATTGGGATTACAGGGAAAAGGGTGTTTTACTTTCTACTTTATCACTTTTTGAATAATCATCATTGATTGTAGACACATGCCACATATAAATTTAAAAATTAAAGTTACTTTATAAACAAGGAATGTATCGACTTTGTGTCTCATTCTTTTCTATGAAGGAGGACTTCTAAAAAGAAAAGCCTACAAGTACAAGTAAATGGACTTTGAGAGAATTAAGGACATTTATATCTCAGCAGCATGGACTGGTGCCTCAGTTTCCCACTGTTAGGACAGACAAATGCCAGATGGAGGACTCAGCACCCTGAAATGGGTCTGTGCTGTCCTGGTCACGGAGGGTGTGGCAGAGGCAATGGGTAGTAAGAGATTTTCATTATACCCAAATGAGGACCGAGGTCACACCTGGGTGGTGACAGAAGCCAGGGACAAGTGGAAATGAGCTCATCTGGGGGTAGGAGATTCTGGAAACAATCAAATATTAACAGTAGTGGGGGCACTGAGCTTGGAATACAGAGCTGCGCCCCCAGAAATAATGGGGTATAGCCCTGTGATCCTAGGAGGCCTTGGGGCCAGGAAGTCACAGCGTGACTGTAGTTCTGTGACTTGTGCAGGAAAACTCACTGTTGGCATACCCCAGTGACACAAAGGAATAGGAAAAAATGCACAAGTCAAAAGACACAGGTTGGTGTTCCCCCAACTGTACTGTAAATAATGCAGATTTGGGGGGTAGGAGGACAAACAATGTAAATATTTTATAGACTGTAGGCTAAATAATGTATATATTTAGAAAAGCAGCTTAAATATTTCATAGGCTGCAGTGCGGATTCCTGCCTAAAGGGAGAACCGGGCTGCAGGCCTGCGGGTTAAGGATGGGGTGTGGTGGAGCCAGGGTGGGAGGGCGGCTGGATGCTGTCAACGTAGGAGTGTGAGACTGGGGCATGAGGACAGGCAGCTGTCAGTTATGCAAGACCCAAGTAAGTTGGATGTCTCCGATGTTTTAAACTATCTCTTAAACATCCTATGCTTTTCTTTTTTTTTTAATGTGGAAGAGAGACAGATGACAACCAAATACCAAGAATTTATTTTTAAACTACTTTCAGTTCAAGGGAATTGAAAACACTCATCCACACAGACACTTACACATGAATGTACGTAGCAGCATCGTTCATAATAGCCAAAAGGTAGAAACTACCCAGCTGTCTATCAACCGATGGATGGATAAGCAAAGTTGGTATATCTATGCATGGGAATATGACTCAGCCATTAAAAAGAGTGACGCACTGCCATGTGCTACGACATGAATCAGTCTTAAAAACACTATGGTAAGTGAGGGAAGGCAGACAGGAAAGGCCACGTCTGTTATGATTCTGTTTATGTGAAGTGTTCAGAATAAGGAAATCTATAAACAGAGAGTAGATTACTGATTGCCACAGGCTGAGGAGAAGAGGGAATGAGGAGTGACTATCAGTGGGTATGGAGTTTCTTTTTATTGGTGTGAAAATACTCTGGAATTAGTAGTGGTGATGGTTTTCAGCTTTGTGAATTCATTAAGAACCATTAATAGGGTGAATTTTATGGTATGTGAATTTTATCTCAACTAAAATAAAAAGCAACTTCAAGTGTGTTGTTGGTTTTTACAGACTCAGCCCAATCCCCTATACCTGCTGTGTCCTGGGACCATCTAGACAGGTAGCACTTTGCATAATAGTGACCCTTCAGACAGCGTAAGAGACTGTATCCCTTTGGGGTTATTCTGTTCAGCAGAAAGCAGCGGGAAGTAAGATGGGTGCAGAAATGTCTCTTTCCCTCCCTATTCCTCTATTTTCAGAAGAATCAGGTCAGGTCTCTGAGTGGATCTGACATCCACAAAGTCAGGAGGAAACTTAGCAGTTGCCTTCTACGTAGATCTCAAAAAGAGAAGCCAGGTGTGGTGGTGCAAGCCTACAATCCCAGTAATTGAGGAGGCTGAGGCAGGAGGATTGCAGCTCAGCAACTTAGCAAGACCCTGTTTCGAAATAAAAAATAAAAAGGGCTGGTGTGTAGCTCAGATGTAGAATGCCCCTTGGTTCAATCCCCAGCACCAAAAAAAAAAAAAAAAAAAAGGCGCCAAAACTCATCCAGAAGGTGTCACGTTGCCAAAGGCAGGACATGGACAGTATCGACCCCTGAGTGGATCATGCAGGTATCACACAAGGAATGTGTGTTCAGCGTGGGGACATTAGAAAATACATGTAAAGAAAAGAAGCACATGCCCTGTAGTCCCACCATCTTTATTTTATTTTTCTTTTATATACAAGTGGGCTGTAATACACGAGGCATGCTGTTCTTTAATCTGCTACCGGCCTGTAAACAAACCTAGACCTTTAAGTTCGTTTTAATTGTTTTCTAGTGTCCTCCCCTACCCCACTCATATTTTTCTGTAAGGCCCAACATGCCTTACTGGTGACTGGGGGACCAGGTCCCATATCCACAGGCTGTGCGGGGACTGCGGGCAGGAGAGGTGGCTAACAGAGATGCAGCACATTATCACCTCTTACCTATCTCTGCTCCTGTCAACAAGATAAACTAGGCTGGCCAGGCAGGGCTGCAGCTATTTACTCGGCCATTCCAGGTGAGGGAGAGATGCTGGGAACACTTCAGTCCCCACAGTCAATCTTCCCAGATGCTGTTTCTCCTTGGTTTTCTCCAGCCTTGCAAATGGCCACTCGCCCTGGGCAGGATTGGGGCAGGTAATTTACCTCCTCTCCTAACTTAACGAATGGTACTGCCCAGGGGCTGGGCAGACCGTGGAAAATGTAGGCATCAATTTATTCGCCAAGTTAAAACCCAGAGTTAAGTAGCAAGTTAAGCATCTCCATACATTAAATGTCCTGGGCCCTAACCAGGTGTGGTGGCACAGCCAGTAATCCCAGGACTTGGAGGCTGAGGTAGGAGGATTGCAGGTTTGAGGCCAGCCTCTGCAACTTAGCAAGGCCCTCCACAACCTAGTGAGACCCTGTTTCAAAATTAAAAAAAAAAAATAGGGCTTGGGGTGTAGCTCAGAAGTAGAATGTCCTTGGGTTCAATCCCCAGTACCAAAAAACAAAAGTGCCCCAGGCCCAGCTGGGGAAGATATCCTAGAGTTGATGGGCCCCCAGCAGGCATTAAGCAAAAAGACTTTTCTTTTGGAATTTTATTGTCTGAACATTAGGAGAAGTTACCTCATAGAGGGATTGCAGGTTTGGGTCAGACAAAATGTTCCCTGCCCCCACTAGGAGAAGATCCATTACAGATTGGAAATGACTTTGTCTCTAAGTGCCCGTTGTCAGATGGGATGCGTGTTCCCCTCAACCAAACAAATATAAAATGCTTCCAGCCTCTGCCTCGGATTTTCTATTACTGTTTCACAGGACTCCAGAGAGTTTTAAGATAGCAATTTGATTAAGCTTATGGGGAAGATCCCATCAGATAACATTCTTTTTCTGCAGGTAGAGATAATGTGTTCAAGTATTAAGTATGTTTTAAAGGTAATTATCTTTTCCATATTCATTTTAGTTACAGGAATTGAAAAGGGGGAGACTTTGCATCTACAAGCTGCCCCCTGGGCCCTGGAGTCATTGTGACTTCTCTCCTCTAGGGAGTGCAGTGAGGTTTTTGACAAATGAATGAGCACCGAGTGTTTTCTATTTTAAAATGACTCAGGGTTCCCCATCTCCATAGAGGTGGTCCTGAAGGTGAAGTCTTGACCTCTGACCTCTCCTGCTCCCTAGCTCGGCTTCTCGGTTCTGGGGTGCTTGCCAGGCTTCCTACCTTGGGCTTCTGGATGGGGGGGGGCCTGGCTGCTGCTCAGAAGAGGGCTTGCTTCATCCAACGGGGTGTCGTAGTGCCCCATGCCCTGTGCCCACCTTCCCAAGGTGGAGCCGGGAATTTCTGTTTACATACACGGGACCCAGTGGGGCCCGGTGTTGCGGGTACTTGATTGGGAGAGGCTACGTAGAAGTCCTAGAATTCCCAAACCTGTGGACTCCTAAACTTCCGAACTGGATCGAGGGGTACGAGGGAGCGTGATCCTGAGCCTCAGAGGGGTTCTGTGGTCTTCCCAGGATCATACAGCAAGTTAGACCTGCTGCATGCTAAACCCAGAAATCTTTGGTCTTGGGACATTCTTCCTGTCCCTCAGTATACCCACAACTTTATGCCCTCTCTAGAAAACAATCTCTTTCCAGAAACAATCCCTTTCCCGGTTCCTGGGACTTTGCAGAGTAGGAGATTCTGTCCCAGGAGGCCCTTGTTGGCGATCAGAGAGCGAGGGTCTGTGCTGAGAGCCTTAGGGCCCCTCAGCAAGCCTGGTGCCGACGCCCTGCAGTTCGCAGACCCCGCTTTGCCTACCAGCTGGGCTGTTCTAACAGCAAGCCCGGTGCCGACGCCCTGCAGTTCGCAGACCCCGCTTTGCCTACCAGCTGGGCTGTTCTAAGCACTCTTGCATTTCTTTGAAATAGAAACACCAGGCTCCAGCCCTGCTTTCAGAAGGTTAACCATTGCTAGAGAGAAAAACACACGTGTCTAAAAAGATAATTAACAAAGCCAATTGAATGTGATACGTGCTCTAGAAATTGAGGGGTGATGTTGTCAGTGTTCCCCCATCCCTTGGTGTGCCTGAAGTCCCCTCTGCTGTGGCCAAAAACCTGTAGTTCCTGCACACAGCCTTCCCCCATGTTACCTCTCTGCCTGATCCTTCAGGCGTCCTCAGTTAGACCAGCTGTAGCCCATCAGCCTAAAGCCAACTAAGACTGAGAAAGGACCCCATGTGAGCAGCTCACCTCTTAAGCCCCCTGGATGGTGGCATGCACCGTTACCTCTGCATGCCCGCCCCGTTTCTATCAGGCGTAGGTGGCAGTGGAGGGGTGGATATGAAGTTGATGGATACAGCCCGGGGTCTTGCTGCATGGCCTCAAGCACTCTCTCCTTGGTAAGGCGACTCCAGCATCTAAAGTTCATACCTGCTCTTGCACCTCCAACTCCTACGTTTCAGAGCATCCTCTGGTCAGGTACACATTAGACTCTTTTGAGGGAGCTTTATAAAATAATACCAAGCAAGGGCTCCCATCTCAGCCCAGTGGAATCATTATCTCCATCATGGGGCCAAGTCAAGGGTTTCTTCTTGAGCTCCCAAGGAGATTCTCCTGTGTAACCAGGGTTTGGAACTTCTGGGCAGGATAAGATCAGACTCCATCCACTGCATGGCCCAGAAAGTTCCTCCACTCAGCCCTGGGCCTCCTCTTTGGTCATCCCCTATAATACATCTATACTGAGCCATTTGGGATTTCTCAGGCTCTGCATTTTTCTCCTTCTCCTAACCCCACACTCTCCTGTGTCTAGCCTGCTGGTGTCCTTCTCCGGGCCACCCTTCCCTTCCCTGCACTGTCCTTCCTTCCAGCCTCCTGCACCATGGACATGCCCCTCCTGTAGCACTTGTCCCTCTTGCTACCCTGTGAGTTGAGGGTGATGTCTGGACCATTTGGGGGCCTCTGGGCCCTTGTATTATATTAGCTCAAGTAATCACTCAGTAAATAGTTGTGTGGTTAACTAAAGGCAGTAAAGGGAGCTTCCTGATTAGAAGCAGGAATGAAGAATCTGTTCTGAACTGTCTGGATTCAGATTTTTGCTCTTCGCGTGCCAGCTGTAGGCGTTGGACAAATCACCCAACATTTGTCTCAGATTTCTTGTCTGAAAAATTAGGACCCCATACTTAGGTATATACGCCAGACCTTAAAGATGGATGTGAGGTCTAAAATGATCCCAGAACAAAGTAGACTCTTTGTTTTTTTGTTTTGTTTTGTTTCGATTGAACCCAGGAGCATCTTTCCTCTGAGCTACACCCCCAGCCCTTTTTATTTTTTATTTTGAAACAGGGTCTTGCTAAGTTGTTGAGGGTCTCCCTAAGCTTCTGAGTCTAGCCTTGAACCTGTGGTCCCCCTCTCTCAGCCTTCCAAGTACTGGGATTTCAAGCATGTGCCACCACACCCAGCTAAAGTAGACTCTTTATAAACGATAAGGCATAATTTAGATTTAAGCTGTTGCATCGTGATTTCTCCTCTCAATACCCACAGGGGCGCTGCCTTCGGGATGCCCCGAGATGCCGATGCCCCTCAGTCGTGCTCTGAGCACAGCCTACCATCCGCTCTTCTGGGCACTTTCCTTCCTGAGATGAAGGGGCTTCATCAGTCCATTCAGACTTAAGTGCTCAGAGTTAGGGGTGCGCAGAAGGTAGGAGGAGAGGTGTCCTAGGGTTTGACTCAGTGTCATCTGAATGGGTCAATGAGATGGCTCCTATGTGCAAACCATTCTGGATCCATAACTCTGGAGTGTCGGAGCCTCAGAAGGGAGGGACACCCAAATGCTGCAGTTCCTTCCTTCTTCCATCAAATGTGATTTTAGCACCAACCACCAGCACAGGTGTCAACATCCAAAGGTCACTGCCTTGCCTGCCCACCAGGAGCTGGCAGGCGGGAAGAGGACAGGATCAGGGCCGTGCTCTGCATGGCAGGTGCGGCGGGTGCAAAGAGAGCAGGTGCCCAGCCCTAATGGGGTGAGTGGGAACTGCCTTGGAGTCAGGAAGAGGAGGCGTTCACACTGAATTTTCTTCTCACCCCATCCCTCCTTCTTAGGGGAAGCCTATTTTGCAGGCCTGGTGAGTGGTGCCCAGCCATCTCTTGGGGGCTAGACCTCTGGTGCATGCATGTGTATGGAGGCTGGTACTAATCCCCTTCCTTTCTTGGTCTCCTATTTTTGAGGTTAGTGGTGTCTGGGATTTGTGAAGGGAGGAAGGATATAAAAGGGCAAGACAGGAGACCCTGGTGCCTGGATTCAGAGCCTCCCGCATTCCGGAGATCCCCAGAGGCCCCACTCCCCGGACCCTTCAGCTCCAGAAAGCCATTGTACTCCCTCCTGGCCTCTGACCCCAGGGCTCTGGGAAGCAGCAGGTTGTTGACACTTGGACAATCATTTCTGGCAAGGCGACTGCCTCCCCTGGGAGCTCTCCTCTCTGCCTCGGGGTGGTGACTTGTTCCCCTGACCAGGGAGGGGGAGTGGCTGAGGAGGAGGGAAATCTGTAGTCAGCCAGAGCAGGAGGAAAGAAGGGGACCTCAATTTCAGGCCCCCCAGGCAGTTTCCCCAGCTGTCTCCGTGGTTCACCCATCCTCACCTGTCAGCTTACCCCCCAGGAGTAAGCTCCAGGAAAATGGGTCTAGGAGAGGTGTCTCTGATTAGAATTCCTCTGGCTTTCCTCTTGCGGGTCTCATATCCAACTGGGTCTTCATGGAGAAGTCTTTCTGTATATCTGCTGCAGTCACAGGAACAAAGCTCTTTCTAGCCCTGGCGCTGCTACTTGTGAGGAACCAAGACTTCAGGGAAGCCGCTTATCTTTTCAGAGGCTCGGTTTGCTCATTGGTAGAAGAGGGTCAAATACGCCACTTGCCTGGCAGGCCTACTGTGGAGCACAAATGAAACTGTATGCATGGAAGTACTTTGCACTCTGCGAAATGCTCTGCAAGTGTATGTTTGATTATTAATGGCTTCTCTTACAGCCGAGGCTGGTAGTTTGTGTGTGTGAATCTTACTGTTTTGAGCATGGGGTTCCCAAGCATTTTCTCCTCTACTCTCCTCTCTAGGGCATTTCAGGAAGCCTCACTCCAGGGCATACAGGATGGGGCAGAGGGACTGTTAACTTCAAGTGCCACTCTGTATTCCTTTTGCCTTGTCTTAATAGTTAATAACTCTAACCCCGCAACCAGGAGCTGGGCTGTTCAGTCCAAATGAACACCAGTCTCTGGCTGCCAGGTATCCCTGTTCCATGGGCTTGGGCAGTACCATTTCTCCAGCACTGAGAACAAGTACTCTCGCCAAGCTACAGAAATATCTCCCTTGTGCTTGAATTCTGAAAGAAGCAGATTAGCGTGGCCATATTTAACCTTTGACCATGAAACAAAAGCATTATCAAAATTAGTTACTAAGAGATTCTGTCTTCTTCTCCCTGCTCCCACTTGCCTGTTTGCTGGGGTTAGTTTAGAATCTGGGTAAACTTCTTTGGACCAAGAACAAAGGTTTAAAAGACCAGTGTTGCCCTAGAGACTTCCCGTGCCCGGTATTCAGTGCCAGGGCTCTTGCTCTTGGGGTCCAAGGTGGGTTAAAGGACGGAGCAAGGATCTTGCACGACAGCATGGTTCAGAATTTGTGGCCTGGATTTCAAAATTCTTTCTCTTCTGAAACTAGCTCAGCTCCTAGCCATTTGACTGTATTCAGATGATATTTAGACCTATATTATCAGAACTTCCGTTCTTACCTCTGTCCACTCAGCTGCCGTTTAATCTCGGAGTACTGGTTGGTTGAAGCGTTGATTTCCAGTATCTTCCCTTTCCAGGCAGACACCCATCTGCTTGGGGGGCGGGTGGAGGTATATCTAGACCAGCGGCAGTTTCTCTGGGTTTAAATCTTGTCGTCCCTGTCACTGACTGTGATCGTGGCCTTGGGCCAATCATTTGCACTCTGAGCCCCAGCTTCCCCATCTGTAGAATGGCGTAGTAACCACAGTGCCCAGAGGTACTTCTGAGGAGAGATAATAGGGTGCGTGTGTAGGTGTGCAGCACTTATTAATTGCTCAGTGAATGTCGACTGCTCTGGTCACTGTTACCATCATCGTCATCGGTACTGCCATTGATTCTTCATCAACTCCCAGGTCCCAGCTGGCTCCTACACACTCCACCCCACCCCACCCCTGCCGGTCCCCGCCACACACAGGCTTTCTTGGTGACCTTCCGTTTCCTGTCCCTCCTCTTCCCTAGCTTTCTTCACAGTCATTTTCAGTCCCCTTGGGTGGGGGTGAAGGTTTGACTCCATTGCATACCGGGCAGTCCAGCCTGTAGTGAGGGGTGGGAGGGAAAGGCGCTTTATAAGCCGAGATGAAAGCTGTAAAACGAGATGGTCAAGGATCTGGCCGGGCCTGGTTCGGGATTATGGCCGGCCCCTGGAATGCCGAGGGGCCTCTCTTAAGAAGCCAGTGTCTATTTACAGTGTATCTCTCATAAACCCCAACGCCAGGGCGAGGGCAGGGGGACTCGGCCTCCTGGCATGTGATTGATTATCTGGTATTTATGCCATTGAGGACTTGTCAGCGGTCCGGGGTCACAGGGTCATCTCGTGTGTCTTGCCGCCAGCCCACCTCCTTTTGTACAGTGCGGACCGGGTGCGCTGCGCACAAAACGGCTTTTTCTTTTCCTTGGGAAAAGGGGGAGGGGATGGGGGGAGTGTCAATGAAATTTTTTTCAACCTTTTCTGAATAGTGTCCTTTTAATTCTAAAGAACTTTTAATTAAAAGTAGCAGGAAAATTCATCTTGAGAAGGTTTAACTTACCTTAACAGATACTTTTGTGTTCCAAGAAGCTGGGAGTGACTTTCAAATAAAAAAGGAGAGGAAAGAAAAGAAAGAAAGTAAGGGGTTTTGTTGCGTCCCTCTCCCTCCCCCAGACATCTTCAAAGGTCCCTGGAGTCCCTCTTCCACTCACTGTGTGCTGTGGGCCCGGCTTGGGAACACAGGAAGGAAAGAAGCTGTTCTCTTTTTTATATAGTCATAAACATTTAGAAAGGGCTGGTGTTGCCTGGTCCAGCGTCCTCCTGTTACAGATGAAGACACCGAACCTTGGCAGGTGAAAATTCTCATCTAGAGTCACACGGCTCTGAGGCTGTGGTCAGGTCCTGGGACTGCATTCTCCTGACCCTCTTTCCCAGCACCCCTTTTAGCATCCTGAGATGTTTCCCAAAGCTCAGATGCCAAGTGAAGATGAACGTCATGTTACTGTTGTTTTTCAGTTTGGATATTGGAGACTCAGGAGCTGCTCCTAGAGTACTTGGGCCGGAGGGGCCACCTGGTGCCTGCCCTACCCCTGAGCTGCAGTCCGTGCTCCTGTGTCCCAGAGGAATTGCCCTTTTTGTAAGACTCTGCAGAGAGGGAGGCTCCATGTCCTCTGCTTGGTGGACAGGGCCAGCGCCCCTCCCTGTCCAGCTTGTCACTGGCCTGGTCCGGCAGTTGACTGTGCTTCCTCTTGCCTTGGCTCAGGAGTGGCCCACAGTGGAAGCTGGTCACTCTGCTCACCTGAATGCCCTTCGGGTCCTTGCAGAGCTGCGATAGGCCAGGGCACCTCAGGCTGGGGTGCTGCTTCACTGCAGCCTCACTGCTACAGGGAAATGTTGATCTGCCCAGGGTCCAGCCTTGGGACACTCCCGGGCAGTGAACGAGGCCCCCATGGGATGCCGAGCCAGGAGCTCTCCATTCACTGAACCACGCGGAAACCTGGGCAGAGGAACCTTTTGCCTGAAATTAGTTAGTCGTAGGAGCCCTGTGAAACCCACGCTCCCTTTTGCCTAGTTTTGTCCTTCCCATCCCGCCCGCCCCCATTTAAAAAAAATGCAATAGCAAGAATTGTCTTTTGCAGAATAGCTTTAGAAATCCTAATTCCTTTCTATTTCCTCTATTCCCATTCAGGTTAAATTAGTGAATGCTAATTTGGGTTGATGGGCCACCACTGTGAGGAAGGTAGGAAAATTGTGCGAGGTCTGGTTCCTGCTCATGAGAGGACCAGCTTCAACTGAGCTGTCACCATCACCGAGTGTCAGGTGCCATGCTAGTGCTTGACTTAGATTATTTTATTTAGTTCTCATACCAACTTTTCAAGGTGAACACGCTGTGTCCAGATGAGGAAGCCTAGGGCTGAACTCAAGCAGCCTTCCTTGGGGTATATATCTAATAACCATTACAGCATATATATTACCTGCAAGCTCAGTCCCCAGCCCTTTTTATTTTTCATTTTGACACAGAATCTCACTAAGTTACTGTGCGCTGGACTCAAACCTGTGATCCTCCTGTCTCAGCCTCCCAAGTACTGGGATTACAGTCATGTCCCACCATGCCCGGTGATAGCTAAGGTTTATTGCACATTTTCTTTAAGTTAAATAGTACTAAGTGGCCAGGTGTGGTGGCGCACACCTGTGATCCTAATACTTGGGAAGCTGAGATAGGAGGATTGCAGGTTCATGGCCAACCTCAGCAACTTAGCAAGGCCCTCCGCAACTTAGTGAAACCCTGTTTCAAAAAATAAAAATAAAGTAGTCCTGGGGGTGTAGCTCAGAGGTAGAATGTTCCAGGGCTCAATCCCGAGTACCACACAAAATAGATAGATAGATAAGATAGATAGTACTAAGCATTTTAAACACATCCTTTCCTTGAATCTGCATAAAATCCCTATGAAACAGATCTTATTGTTATTCTTGTTTTACCAAAAAGATGAGACAGGCACAGAGGAGTCAGGCAACTTGCCCAAGGTCACGGAGCAATAGTAAGTGTCATGGGGGAATTTGATTCACAGTGAATGACTGCAGAGGTCACACTTAAACTACTTTACTACTCTGCCTTTTTTAAGTTGTGTAGCTGGGCTGGAACCCAGAGCTTTCTGATGCCAGCGCTCATGTTTTGCTTTGTCCTTTTTCACTATCCTAACATAAATTTGCTGGGGAGACACTATATAGAGACATGTATAAATCAGCTGGAGACCAGCGAAAGGTCACTGTGTAATCAGACGCCAACCTGGGTGGTGCGTGGAGAGGAATTTAGAGGAGGACGATGGTAACGAGGAAATGGTATTTAACCCTGTTTCTGGACTCCCATAGTTAGGGGACAGTGTCCTATTCATCGCTTCATCCCCAGGACCTAATTCAGGGCCTGGTAAATGTTAGATGTTCGATAAATACTGATTAAGTCACTAGGAAAGATTCAGTAGGGAAGATGGGACTTGGACTGAATTTAAGTTCTCTGAAAATTATATTGGTGACCATCTACCTTTAATTATGCGTTTGCAAGGTTCCAGGCACTCCACCAGGTATAGCGTTATTGTTCATGTTGTGCTTAGTGCTTCCAGTAGCCCTGTAGTGCTTATTATCCCCAGAGTAAGCTGAGCACCCCTTCCGCCCTGTCCCCCTACCACACCAGAATTTCAAAATCCTCCCCCCCCCCCAAAGAGGTACAAGAGAAGAGGCGAAAAAGCATTGTGAGCAAGGATTGTAGCGAGACTGTGCCATGGCACGGGGGACCTGGACTGGCGGGCACGGGAGCTCGTCCCTCTGATTTCTGCTCATAGTCAGGAGTCGCTTCTTTGATAAAAGGATTTCTGGATCTATGAAGTTAACTATGTCCAGTTAATTGAATTTATAATTCAGTACCGAAATGCTAAAAAGAATGGTCTTTTATGTCCCTTAATGAGTGCTATAAAAACAAGTAGTGAATCTAATTTTATGAATGATCCTTTATGACTTACCTGATAACTAGTAGTTGTTTAGCACAAAGGGCGCGTAACTCAGTCTGACCCGGGCTGGCTGGCTGCCGCAAAATAACTTGTGTCAAGTTTCCATCTTGCTCCCCAGAGGGGCCTAGGATTTGGGTGTTTCGCCCTCTGCTGTTTCCTCTGGTGGAGGACGAGGCTTCGGTTCTCGTTTTGGGGGGCCTGTGGAGAAGGGCCACCTGGTCTACCAGCCGGCATGACCAAGGACTTGAGGCTCAGAATTGGCTCTCAACAAGAAGGGGAAAGGAAAATATGGAGGCTCACTCAAATGTCTCTTTGGTGGAGGGTGTTGATTCCACCTGGAGGTGGCCTCTGTGCTAGGGAAGAGAGTACACATTGACAGAAAGATTCCTTTTATCTATACCCAACAATGAGAGGCAATATGCTTAAGAAAACAGAAGTCATAGACAGCTTAAGTGAGACGTCGATGAGAACTTTCTGGGTTGCAAAGATGTTTGTTCCCAAGAGCTGTTTCTGTAGTGTGTGAACATATACACATGCCCTTGACTTTTAAAAGCTTTTGGTCGTCTCTTATGTTTTGAAAGTTTAATTTGGATTACTTTGTGATTACAAATCTTGAAAGTAGTAGATGTTGGCTCTAAAGTTCAAGCATTGTTCATGAATACTATTTAAGAAAGGTTGACTGCTCACATCTGAAGTCTTCAGAGCCAGGGGATTGGACTCATTGGGCTGCATGCCATCCATGGTGTCAACCCAGAAATGGAAGGCCTTTGTGCAGAGGGAAGCCCTGGACAGAGCAACCCGGTCGGGGTATGAGAATATTGATGAAGGGAGGCCAAGATAAGGCTGTGCTTTCCATTTGTTGCCATCTCTTCCTACTTCATCTCGGGAGATAATAGGCCCTACAGCCCTGAGTGAGCCTTTCCATGGGGCTGCTGAGCTGTGGAGAGAACAGAGCTGGGCTCTCCCTATCCTCTCTTCCCAGCACCCCCCTCCCTCGTGCACACGTGCACCTGTGAAGGATGCAGCCTTGGTATCCTGGTGGGCAGCAGCAAATGCAGACACATCCCGATCTGGGTGCTGATTGCTTCCTAGCAGAATGGGGGGGATGTGGAGAGTGGGTCTGGAACATTTCTCGCCCATGATTTGAGTCTTGCCTCTGCTGGCCCTGTGCCCAGACTGGCCAGTGGGCCTTCTCCCTTGTCCCACCCTCCCCAGGCTGATGAATTGCTGTGAGGGTCAAAAAGGTTTGTGACTTTGTTGTTATCTGTGGTCAAGGAAGGCTGGGTGACAAGGACAGGGGGAGGGACTGCGGCTCCTACCTGGCATTTGTAGAATGATGATCTGAGGCAGGGGAGTACCCACCCAGCTGGTCTGGGACCCCAAGGAACCTTCTGGCAAGACTTAGAGCTCCATCAACCTAAAGACATCTGTAGGGAAGGCAGCCTGTAGCACGTCCACATTTCACTTATGGAGAGCTGGACATGGAGAAAAACAAGAAGCCACGTCCTCAAGTCCTCCATGAGTTGGCAGGTCACCAAATGACCCCCTGTTCCCTAGTATTTTTGAAGAACTGAGAACAACTGTCCAGTTATCATTCGATGTTTATTGCATATTTGCCATATGCTTACATGCTGGGGCACAGAGGTGACCAAACCTCGTCTCTTGATTGCAAGAGCTCAGAGCTGTGCGAAGACAGACACATGAACGGGTGATTCTAATGCTGAATGTTGAGTGCGCTGATGGAGACACTGGTACACAGGATGCTGTGGGAACCAGAGGATGGGCACACAGCAGGCACCCAGGGAACAGGTAAAGCTTCCCAGAGAAGATGCCAAGGGATTCCAAAGAAGCAGGAATTAGCCAGGCTGAAGGGAGTGAAAGGCAGAGAACATGGAGCCGTGTGTATTTGGAAATGGTGGTGGTGCTTAAGTAGCACGGGTGAGGCCAGACGTGGGAGACACCATAGGCAGGTCCAGACCGCAGTTGTCCTGTCCCATGTTTAGGGGCTGACAGTTTATCCACAGAAGATTAGGAGTCCCTCAAATCCTTTAAATAGGAAATTAAGAGATCAGCCCAATTTTCACCGTGGTGGTGGGCAAGTTAGAGCAAGAGAGATGAACCATGCCTGGGACCTGTGGAAGTAACCCTGGTGAGGGTGCAGGCGGCTTGGACCAGGTCAGTGCCTCTCTGGAATGGGTGGCTGGAGGCACATAAGGGAAATTCCTAGATAATAGAAAATTAGCCAGATTGGAATATATAGGGGAGGAAGACATAGAGGCCTCTGGAAGGGCATCTAGTGTGGGTGACAGAGTGGACGTTAGTGCTGACAACCCAGATGGAGATCCAGGGAGGAGGGGCAGGTTCAAGAGGTGAAGACAGGGGTCTCGGATTTGAACACATTGAGTACAGATGCCTATGGACCATTCAGGAAGCAGTTGGATTAATGGATTTTGCTCTTGAAAGGAAAGTTTCCCAGTGGTCACTGAGACCGTGAGAGTAGGGTTTAGCCAAGACGGATGGTGGGGCATCAAGCACTGTAGGCCAAGGGCAGAACACAGTGGTAGTGGGTAGTCCTGCTGAGCAGGGAAGGGGCTCCTGAGGCTTCCTGGAAGGTAAGAAGGCAAGAAGATGGCCCTTTGGATGTGCAGGGTTTCCCACAGGCAGATGGGGCTCTCTGAGTGAGGAGGCCCCCTACTGGCCCAGCTCCTAACATTCTCTGACCCCAGGGATCTGCCTTGAGCAGGAGCCTGGCCTAGGGTGAGAGAGAAGAGGCTGACAGGCTGAAGGATAATCTCTTGAGCTGGTAGGGCCTTATGGGATTGCAGGTCTTACCCTCCTGCTTCCAGGGGGATTGGATGGTCAGTCCACCAAGCTGTTCCTGGGAAGTTCTGTCTAAGAAGGACCTGCCCTGCTGCCCAGGCCTTCCTGGCGTATAGCCCAGGAAAGCCTTTCTTCCTGGTCCCACTGCCCCCCTCCCCTCCGTACCATCCCTTTGCATGAATGTCTCTTTTCTAAGGTTGACTGTGCTTGGTTCTGTCTCATTGCCTGGAGGGAATGTAAATGCTCTAGTTCCTTCCAAAGGAAGCAGAGAGCAGAGGCCCTGAGCCCTTCCCCATGTGGGCTTTTGGATCCCTAGAACCCTGCTTCCGGTCCCATCTCCCACACTGATCCGGACAAGAACACTTCATCTGGGATGTATGTCCTGCTGCCCCCCCAGCCCCTTCCTCCAGTGGCTTGACACTTGGGGACCAGCTGCCGGAGTGATTGACATAAAGCCAATCTATAAATAAAGTCTTTTTCTTTTCTCATAAAGACTTTGTGGTTGAGTTTGCCTTCAAGGTCAAGATCAGACCTTTCTAAATAAACACATATCAAAGGATCATTAGCAAAGCAGCACTGTTAAATTGAGATATTAACTTCTGTCAACTGCTTGTTTCTTTTTGTTCTGTAACTCATGACTGCAGTAGGTTTTTATTATTTTGTCCTTAGGCAGTAGCATCTGGCTTCTGTAGAGACTGTAAAAATTAAAAAGCAACACAAATCATTGCGAGAGAAAAGCAGTAAATTCAATGATAAGAATTTAAAATTAAAATGTTTCAGCGCTTTTATATTCTGCAAAACACGAAATGAATGAGTTTGTTGCCTGTTGCCATAAACCTCACCCAGCTAATCTGTCTGCTGGAGTTTTTTCCTGTCTCCTTCGCTCATTACTATCAATTCTGTCTTGGCATGAGGCGAGACATAAAGTGAGAGCAGCGTGTGTGTGTGTGTGTGTGTGTGTGTGTGTGTGTGTGTGTGTGTGTTGGGGTGGGGCAGAGTGGAGATGCACTGATCCCCACTTCATTTGAATGGAAGAGACAACAGCAGGGCTGTCTCGTGGAGGAAGGAAGTGTTGAAGATCAGCACATCCCCTTGGATCAGAATTCCCTTTTTATCTTCATCCTTTCTAGTTAAGCACAGAAACAAACAAACAAAAACCCAAACAAACCTCAAAACGAACAGAACATTGCAGGTCTCAAACATAAGCATAAACAGTAACTTGTGGCATCCAAATTCTTTTTATTTTTTTGTGGTGCTGCAGATCAAACCCCAAACCCAGGGCCTCACATACACTAGAAGCAGGTGCTCTGTCACTGAGCTACATTGCAACCCCCAAGTTAGATTCTCAAAAGTGATTTCCTGAGCAGGTATAGGCTGCTGCATTAGGGATCTGGGCAGGGGGCTGGCTCTTTGCCATTCCAGAGCAGCCCAGGCCTCTCGCTAGTCTGCTGGGGGGAGGGAAGCAGCAGCCGCTTAGGTTCTTTATTCCAGCTAGGAGATGTAGGGTTTCTGTATTGGGGTCATTCATTCTTACTGCAAAATCGAGTTGTGACTCTGGGCCTCACTATGTCCTGGGCCACGAGGGAGATAAAAGTAGATCGTTTTTCTTTCCTGCTCTGGAGGAACTAGCTAGAAAAACAAAACAAAAAATCAAAAAACAAAAAAACATACACTCCCCATTAAACAAGTAGAAGACAGGTGAAGGCAACCATGCATAGGGAAGTGATAGTACTAGCCGAGCCCTGTGCAGAAGTGTGGGGGAGTGGGCAGGGGGAGTAGTTCAAGGAGAGTTTTTGAGACCCGAGTTGCCTTGAGCTAATTCTCCAGTCTGTCTGACTTGGGCCCTGGAAGCTCTAGAAAGCCTGGGTGAGCTTACCCTATGTCCAAACAGAGCTCTGGGGCAGAGTGAGAGGCACCCCGCAGGTCCCTTTTCACATGGCCTGACCCAGATGAGCCTCCGCAGCCCAGGGAGAGGAGAAAAGAGCCAGGCCTTGGCTCCTTCAAAGGGAATGAGGGAAAGTGTGAAGACTAGGGGCAGGGTGGAGTTAAGAGGGAATGACTAACATGCTGGTCATTCGGAGAGGAGTGCACATTGTTCTCTGGGCCCATATGATCCTTGGAATTAAATCAGCTCAGGCAGAAGCAGACTTCCAGTGCAAAGAAGCTGGAGAAACTGCTGGCCGCCATTCTACAGTGGCATCCCAAGCCCTGGCCCTGGCCCTCTAGAGCAGCCTCTCACATCTCTGCTGTGAGTGTCGGAATGGGGGGAATGTGTGTGCCCATGCACACACGTGATGTGTGTAAATATGTCCTTGTATGGCCTCCCATTCTCACAGGACGCTGTGCGAGTCTTTACGTGGTGAGGAACATAGGGACATTTTTTTACTTGGAGCCAGATTGAATGTTGTCTCCATTGGTGGATGGGAACCCCTATGACGGCAGGGACTGGATGGGTCTCATTCATCAGTGAATCCCCAGTTTCCGCTCAGCACAGGGCAGGCCCAGAGGAGGTGCTGAATAAATGTAAACGGAGCAAAGCTCTAGCAGGTTTTTTGCTTTATTGCTTTATATTATTCCCATTAATCAATCAGTTAATTCATTTGAACCAAAGTATAGAAGTAAATCAATAGCCCAGTTCACGTGGTCCAACTTAGGGTGGTGGTGAGACTGAATGAGGTAGGTGGGGACACTCACCACATCCACTTGTCGCATAGAATTTTGGGTGGTACAGACCCTTCATTTCCATACTGGGAACACTCCACAGGTAATCTGCCTCTGAAGCAGATTGTCTTGAGACTTTTCCAGGGACATGCCTTTCCCAGTTTCCCTGGTTGAAGACCTGGGGCAGGACATAGACTGGCTGTGAGCTCCATGATGCCCTGTGCCAGTTTTTCTTAGCACAGAGGCCAGCGGGCAGCAAGAGTCCACCCTCTCTGCTTTCTCGCTGTACCATTTCCGTTTCCTTAACAGAATCCATTTAGGCTCCTTAGTGGTGAGGCTAGGGAACAACCAAGCAGTATTATCACTGAGTAAATAAGAATAATCAAACAGATACTCCCTAGAGAGAGTTTTCTTGCTATGAAGATGTTAATTAATATGAGTGCTCTGTCCTCGGATTCCGAGGCAGCCTTTCTATACAGACTGCGTATGACTGCGGATCCAGCCCTGCCTAAGCTGTATCATCAGGCTCTTCGTTCTTTGGGGAATGAGCTCCTTTGGAGAATCAACTCAACTCCTGCCTATGCAGAGATTAAACAAGTGGTTTGGTCTTAAAATTTTATTTATTTTTATTGATGCATTGTGATTACACCTCATAATGAGGTTCAGTGTGATAGAAACACACATGCGCACAGCACTCGGTGTATTTCCCTCTAGACCCCTCCCCTCCCCCTCCCCCAACATAATATCGAAGTTGGTATTGATAACTTCATATATGAACATAGCATTATTTGAATTGTTTTCTTCATCAAGTCTCCCCTTTTACCTCTCTACCTCCCTCCCCAAATCCCCTTCCACTATTCTACTAATATCTCCCCTCATTTATCTGAAGTCCCTTTTGTTTCCCAATTTCTCTCTTAACTTCCGCATATGAGTGAAAACATATGACCCTTCACTTTCTGAGACTGGCTAATCTCGCTTAACATCATATTCTCTAGTGCCATTCATTTTCCTGCAAATGATATGATTTTAAAATTAAGTGCATAATCAACAAACGACCGTGGAGGTAGGTACAGACACCTTGGCCTTATGTGCAGTTGAGTGAGAAGATGTTGTAGTACCCCACAGACATCCCACTCTGACCTCCTCGCTCCATCCTGACTTTCCACACCATCATGGTATTTCAGAAGACTCAAGACACAGGCTGCCAAAGTATGATAGCTGAGTGATTGGGGGTTGTTTCTCTTCCATTCATATCCAAGATCGATTGATCTATCATCTTCCTCTCTCCTTCCCTCCCTTCTTTCCATAATGGAGATTGAGCCTGGGGCATGCTCCCTTGGAGCTATACCCCCAAGCCCTTTTTATCTTCTATTTTGAAAAAGGGTCTTGCTAAGTTGCTGAGGCTGTCTTTAAACCTGCAATCCTCCTTTCTCAGCCTCCCAAGTACTGGGGTTACAGGCATGCACCACCACGCCTGGCTGCACATCCCCAAGATCTTGAGCAGTCCTCCTGAGCATTTCATGAGGACTTTCTTCTCCAGGCCCCGCAGAAGGAGAGGTGGACTTTAGCATTCACCAACTCTGTTGGCATTAGTAGGAAACTATAGTCTTCTCTCATCAGGCCATTGTTCAAGAAAACAACTGTAATGGAATGACATGAGGCTGAGGAAGGAAAGGGGAAGGGGGGCAGTTGGAAAATATGTCCTGGAAATGGAGGATCCAAAGGAAGAATAAAGGATTGTCAAGAGTTAAGAGGAGACCCATGTTGTGGAGTGGCTGTGACCACACGGTTTCCATCCAGTGTGGACTTAGCGGGGCAACAGCTGTGTGGAAGGATTCCTGATGTGCGCATCTTTGGAATGATAGGGTCTTTTTTTCTTGCTTTCCCCACTGACACCTGGGGCTTAGAAAACCTCAAAGTCCTTCCATCTGGCTTCAAATGGGAACATTTTGAAGGTTCATCAAATTCACTCCTTTTAGTGACCTTTTCCCAAATCCTCCAAACCCACAATTACTCCATCCTGAGTGAACAGAAAGTACCATCTGTGTTTTCCAATTTTCAGTGGCCCCCCCATACTAGCCTGAAAATCACAGCTCCCCCCCAAAAATGATTAACAGGAATAAAGAAGATTGAATAAACACCGTTTCTCCTTTCTATTTTAAGGGTTTAAACTTGAGAGTCAGGAATCAGGAAGGAGGAGTGAGCAGAGCATGCATCTGCGCCAGAGGAAGACTGAAAGGACGGGGCAGGACCAGGGAGCCTTTACCTGGGGGCTGGTAAATGCCAGAGGGCTACCTGTGTTGCCAGATCTGCTTACAAGGACAGCTGGCATTGTGTCACCACCAACAGGTCATCTCAAGAACCCCAGGAACCCTCGTAGAGGTGTGATATATGGCTCATTGGGAGAGTGTTCGCCAACACCATAAAATAAGTCAGGTCTAAGAACCCTTGTAGGGTCTTTGGCCAGGGCTGAGAACTACTCCAGTTTGACTGAAGCCTATTCAACTCTTTAAAAAATATGTATCAATCATTATTTTCCCAGCAGAATAGCATTGGAGGTCACAATTCATGTGTATGTTAGCGACATGCTTTTGGCATTTCCATTAGCACCTTGTTTTAGGGGATTCCTATCAGCTGTGGAAGTCAAATCCCAGAACAGTATATTATATATAATCACTATCCAAGGAGGGGTGAAAACCCAGCAGGACTGTGGTTTGGGGGAGCCTCGTACCCAGTGCAGAGGGTCCAGGCTCTTGTGCCAGCTTATGTGCCTGAGGGCAGCTCAGGGCAGGTGGTGCAGCGAGAGCTGAGGGCCTGCCCTGCTCTTGGAGGAGGGAGAGGTAGGAAGCCTGCAGAAAGGACAGCTGTAGCTGCCCATGTCCCACCAGTGGCTGGGAGGAGTTGCCAGGTTTGACTTCAGGTCCCAAAGTGTGGGTGCTTGTTGGCTGTTATACCACAGCTTTGACCGTGGAGTAATATGAGTAATATGCAGTAACTCCATTCTGTAACCCTCCCACCAAAAGCTGTGGTCCTCCATTGGTTGAATGACTCTCCATTGTGAAGAGATAGCTGGGTAGTTCTGCACTGGTTTCCGTGAATGAGTGCTCCCAGGCTGGGAGGAGAAACGAAGCCCACAGCCTAGGCCCTGCTCCGGATACACATGGATACCATTGCACACCCAGTAATCAAACATGTAAAAAAAAAAAAGAGCTTGCAGCTTACAGGGAATCCACACAGTGGGTGAGAGGCTGGGGAGGGGAAGAAGGCTGGTAAAAGTCAAACATTAATGGTTTGCATTCTGGAAATTATAACTTACCAACAATTGTAACTCAAACCTCAGAAGTGTTACTAGGTTCATTGTTTTGTGTATTTATTTTTATTAATCCATTCAGTAGATTTTTATTGAACACCCATTATGTACCTAGTAGTATATTAGATTCTGGGAATACAGTGATGATCAAAACAGAATCCCTATTCTCATGGATCTCAGGCCTTCTAGGAAAACAGATAATTGAGCAAGTCATTTACAGAATAAGTGTTGTATTCGAGGTGTAGGATGTCCCCAGAGTACGTGAGAGGGGCTGCTAACTTTGGTGGGGAATTGAGGGGATTTCCTGGAGGTGGTGTCCTCTAAGCTGTCATTTGAAGGACGAGAAAGTAAGTCAAGATGGTGGGGTAGCAGGCTGAGAGTCAACACAGGCAAGCATACAGAGGTGGGAGAGAAAAAGACAAGTTCGTGGACCTGGAAATAGGAGTGGGTAGGAGGGCTAAGACCTGGGATTGGAGAGGTAAATGAGCATTAAATAGTGAAAGGGCCCTGAAAATCACTTTAGTTAGTTAGGTTTTTTTTGGGGGGGGGAGGCAATAGGGAGCCATTAAAGGGTCTTAAGGGAAGGGAGATGACATCAGATAATGTTACAAAAGTACTACCTGAGTGCACGGAGGGGAATAGATTGGAGGGTTTAACCACAGCAGGGAGATTAGGTAGGACGATGTTGCTATCCTCTAGGCAAGCAACGATGGTAAGCTGGGTGGCACACGCTTGTAATCCCAGTACTTGGGAGGCTGAAACGGGAGGATCACAGATTTGCAGCCAGCCTCAGCAACTTTGTGTGGCCCTCCGCCCTCTCAGTGAGATCTTGTTTCAAAATAAAAAAATTAAAAAAAAATAGGGCTGGGGGTATAGCTCAGAGGTAGAATGCCCTTGGGTTCAATCCCCAGAACCAAGAGAAAGTAATGATGGTAGTTTGAATTAAAACAGTTGCAGCAGGGGTGGATCAAAGAAATGGACAAAATGATACTGGAAGCTTGGAGAAATTCAATAATGATCTGCTGTGAGAAGTGAGAGAATCTAGGAAGTTGCCTCCTTTCTTGCTTGGGCAATTGTGTGATGGTGTTGCATACTGAAATGGGGGCATGAGAGGAGAAACACAGCGTTTCGATGTTGCTGTTAAGATAACGAACCGTTCTGATAGTAAAACAGGGAGGCCCCAGTGGCATCCAAGGGGTTGGGGAAGCCCAGGTATGTCTGGAATTCAGAAAAGAGAGACTTGCTGGACATGTATGTTTGGGGGCCAACAGCGTCTAAATGATGGTTGGGGCTCCGGAAGTGAGCGAGTCGATGTAACAAGAGTAAAGAGAAGAGAGCTTGGAACAGAATTAGCCCCTCTGGCCCCCAGTGGAGATTGAGGAGGGGGCAGTCGCTGGAAGAACACGTGAGGGAGGCCAGACCAGAGTGCTCATGGGAGCTAAAGAAAGAGGTTTCCCAGAAGGAAAGGGGCCAATTTTAAATGCTGCTGAGAAGTCCCCTACTAGGAGCCTGGGAAATGCTTGGCGGGTTCAGTGACATGTGGTCACTGGTTATCAGAGGCTGGTCTCTCTGGGGTGGTGGACGCAGGAAGGTGATGATGCTGGGCCGAGGAGTAAAGGAGCGCCTGGGAAGTAGAGGCAGCCATGGGCAGCTCCAGGGTGGAGGAAGGGTTTCTGAAGTTGATGGAGGCCAGGGTTTGGCAGGGTGGGTGTGCTGGGAGGATAGTGGTTGAGGGAGCCCAGCAATCGGCTAGAGATCAGAGGGGAGCTGGACTGTGGGCCTTGAAGTGTAGCCTGACTGAGGAAGAAGCGAGGAAGGGGGGGTATTTGAAAAGCAAAGTGTGGTTCTGGTGGAAGGAACTGGGTGGGAGAACGGGAAGGGGGAGGTCTGAAGTTTATACTGAGGACAAGTCTCACGAAGCGGGATGTGGAGGGTTCTTCATGAGCACCTCCCGGGGAGCCCAGGTACCTCCATGGCACCTGTCTTGGTCTGTTTCGTGCTGCCCTAACAGGGTGCCTGAGCCTGGGGAACTGATGAAGAACTGGGAATTATTTTCCTCACAGTTCTGGAGTCTGGGAAGCCCAAGGGCAAAGTGCCAGTATCTGGTGAGGGGCCCGTTGCCAAGTCAGCCCATGTGGAAGGCAAGAGGGCGAAAGAGAGTAAGTCGGTGGGGTGGGGGTGGGGAGAGAACAAGAGGAGGCCACACTCCTCCTTTTACAAGGGACCCACCCCACTTTGGATAAATGTGGAGATAGAACAGTAGAATAGTGGAAGGGGATTGGGGGAGGGAGGGGAAAAGGGGGATTGAGGAAGGAAACAGTTCTAATGGTGCTTTGGCAATATGTAAAGGTATTAACTACTGGTCATGCGCAGGGAGGAAGGAGGGGGAACAGGGTGGGATGGGAGGGAAGTACGCCAAGAGCTGTGTGCGTGTGTGTTCATATCACATTGAACCTCAGTATGATGTGTAAATGCAATGCACTACTACAAGTATAAACGAAATAAAACTTTAAAAATAAAAGGGACCCACCCCTGTGGCTAAGGCATTAATCCATTCATGAGCTGCTTCTGTGATCCAAACCTCTCTCATCTGGCCCCATCTCCCAACACTGCTGTATTGGGGGTCAAGTTCCAGCACATGAACTTTGAGGGGGACACATAAAACCATAGCAGTACTTAAGTTAAAACACCATGGTCCATTGGTTTACATGTCTGTCCCCTAAACCCCTCACCCAGCCCACTGGATCTGTAGCCTAAACAGCTGCCATTTCTTTACCCCTGCCATATGTCACTGTGATAGACACTTGTCACATACATCTCTAATCCTCCTGCAACCTTGCATGATGGGTATTATGACTCAATATTGATGACGAAACCAGGACCCAGAGATATTAGGCAATTCGCATGTGATTGTAGAGCTAGTTAAATAAACGGCAGAGCCAGGATTTGAACTCGGGCTTGGTCTGGCTCTGAAGCCCGGGCTCCTTGCTCCATGCTTTTGGGGCTGTGAACTTCCTGGGGGAGGAAGTATTTTCTTAGCATGGTGGCCTCAGCATTGGATGCCTGCACAGAAGTGGAACTCAAATGCGAGGTGCAGGAGCGAGTAAATGAGGGAGTGGTGCTAAAAGCAACTCCAGTCCAGTCTCCCGGGGAACACAAGCACTGCCACCCAGAGAGGGACACGCAGATCACCGGACGGAGGAGGGGAGAACAGGAAGATGCGGCAGTCAGACAACGCTGATGGTGGGTGGCTAGAACAGAGGTGTCGCTTCCCACTATCGGTGATGACCAGGGTGCTGGCCAGCTCGGCTGTTGTCATGAGAGAGTCGGCCTTAAATTTGCCATCTACAGCGGGGCCAATCTCGGGTTCCAGTCCTGTCACAGAGCAGCCCAGACCTCCAGAGGAGGAACTGAAACGGAAGGGACCTAGGAAACAAAACACACCTGGGAGGAGAGAGCCCCAGCCCACCAACTGACTTTTAACTTTGCATTTCCTTTTTAGTGTCAGAATCTGAGGCTGGGTTCCCCGAGGGTCAGAGGGTCCGCGTGGGTGTATACACTCCAGAGGGTAGGGGAGAGGAGGGCCCGGCTCCCATTCCTCATCTAAGGAGATGTGCATCACTGAATGTGGCCTGGGGCCCAGGTGGAGCCTGCCAGGGCCTCTCCTGCTAGGAACGGGATGGGAGAGCTTGCAGGAGGCAGCCTAAGCACATTCATTGGTCCCCAGGCAGTTCCGGGTTTGGGGGTAATGGGAAAGGCTGGTGGGCAAGGCGGTCTTTCTCTTCTGTTTTTTCTTAACCATCGTCAGGTTTCTCACTCACCTTCCCTGAGTAGCAAAAATGAATAGTTTCCTCTTCCAGATTTTATTCATTTTTTTATTTTGGTACTGGGGATTGAACCCAAGGGCATTCTACCTCTGAGCTACACCCTCCAGCCCCCTTTTTTATTTTGAAACAGGGTCTCACTAAGTTGCTGAGGACCTCGATTAGTTGCCGAGGCTGGCCGTGAACCTGCGGTCCTCCTGTCTCATCCTCCCAAGTACTGGGATTACAGGTGTGTGCCACTGCACCCTTTCTCAGGCCCCTGGCTCCCTCCCATTGCTTGTCTGTTTAAGCAGACCTACAGATTGCCTGTCCTCTCCCCCCCCCACCACCACCATGTCCTCTCTGTCTGGCAGGCATGAGGCCTAGTGAACCCTGGACTCCTCCAAGGACAGTGGCAGGGCAGATACGGGTGCAGTGACCATGACAGGACTGTCCCCCAGGAGGGCAGTGGCCAGCCACCTCAGTACTCCACATCAGACCTGCCCCTGCTGCAGCCTGTCCCCCACCTGCGCGTTCACACCCACTGCCTACTCCTGGGGCTCCACGTGCTGGGGGAGACAGGTCAGCAGGTGGGGGACGATACGGTGCACGTGGGATCCTGAGGACTGAAGGAGCTTTCAAGGGTCAGAGCTTTATTTTGCAGATGAATTGAGGTTCAGAGAGAGAGAGAGAGAGAGAGAGAGAGAGAGAGAAGATTCACTTGTTTATCCCTCATCCCCCTACGCATCCTTCTCTCCCTCTAGTAAATATTAATTGAACACTGCTGGGACCAAGAGATACAACAGTGTGTAAGAGACTAGGAGACGTGAGATCCCTGCTCTCAAGTGGAATCCATTCTGACTGACGGGGAGAGGAGACAGAAAGCCCTGAGCTCAAAGGACCTGCGAGCCCCACTGGTGTCACAGCCAGGAAGCCCCCCTGTGATCACTCCCTCTTCCTGGGAGGCCAAGCACCATTTTGTTCTTCATGGCAAATGGAAAAGTTTGAAAGAATAAACTTAGATTTTGGTCTAGGAACTTCTGGGAAGCAGAGGGGTTAGAGGGGGTGCAGATAGCTTTAAACCAGTTTAGACCAGGAATTTACTTTTTAAATTTTGGTTAAATATACATAACATAAAATTGTCTCTTTTGACCATTTTTTAAGAATGGGGGGTGCACACTGGGGATTGAACCCAGGGGCATTCTACCACTGAGCTTTTTTAATTTTTTTTTATTTTGAAACAGGGTCTCATTAAGTTGCTGAGGGTCTTGCTAAATTGCGGAGGCTGGCCTTGAACCTGTGATCCTCCTGTCTCAGCCTCCCAAGTACTGGGATTACAGGTGCATGCCACTGTGCCTGGCTTATATTAACCATTTTTTAAGAGTATGGTTTAGTGGCATTAAATGCATTCACATTCAACCATCACTACCATCCATCTCTGGAACTCTAATCGTGTTGTAAAATTGAAACCTTGTGTACTAACTCCCTACCCCCTAGACCAGGCTCCTTAACATCTTTGTGCCATGGACTCCTTGGGGACTAGGAAGAAGCTTTGGGCCCTTCAGGATAATGTCTACACATGCATAAAGTATATAAGTATATAATGGAGACTTGAAATATGGATATCAAAATATTTTTAAAAAACATTAATATTCGTGATTCTTTGATATTCCATTAACTAACAGCTCTAAGCCATGGTCCAGGAGCCATCATATTTTTGCAGGAGTGAGTGTGAAAATGTCTGCGATATCTGTCAGTGACCAAGGCCTCAGCACACCAGTCATGCTGAGTCGTTCCCAGTTAGGAGCTGCTGAATTTCAGTTGGAGGTTGGTGGAAATCAAGACGTTGACATCCTGAATTCCATCCCTGGACAGCCTGGGGGTTTCTTGGGCTCAGCTGAGACTGGGGTTTGCCATACCCTTTCCGCCTGGGGCGCAGTGCATGGAGGGGGAGCGTGCTGATGAGCAGCCGTCAGAGGGACGCCCTCCCTGTGTGGGCATCACAGACGCCCAGCCGAGAGGAGAGGTACCCCTCTCCTGCCGCCAGCCTGCTGTCTGAGCTGGGCGGGGCGGTGCCCTTTCGAAGTGTGCCTTCTGGCAGCTCCCCGCCCTCCCACCCTTGTCCAAAGGCTCCGTGCAGAAGGGAGCCATATGGTCCTTTGTGGACACATTTTCTCTAGTACAGTATCTTCCCGGTGTGAACGCGGGGCCTGGTGCCCGGGGTCAGCTGCCCTCCCCTCCCCCGCTACCCCACCCCCCACAGCCAGCCCAGGGAGTTGCCAGTTGTGGGGGGCAGGCTTACTGAGTCGGGGAGCCCTTTGGAGTTGGGGTGAATGAGGAGTCCTTCGGTGACACCCACACACACACTCACACAGAAAACTGTTGAAGTGAAGTCAAATGTCTCAAAGTCAGATCCCTTTTTAGTATGAATTTGCTGTGTCTCATTCTGAGCACTAATTCCAATTTAATTGCAAGTGGCCTGAAGCCTCTTCAATAGGAGTAACAAATGGTTTGATTTTGTAAACTTCATCAGACTGCATTTTAAATGCGACACAGTAGCCCAACTCGAATGCCAATGAAGCACTGGAGTAGCTCTCTGTTTACTAATTATCCGTTTTTACTCCAAGCCACGCTGGCTGGCTTGTCTGATTAAATCGGATTTGTGGGATAGAGAACAGCTAGCAGAGTTTTCTCTATAGTAAACGAGATTGAAACTATGGGCCGCCTGGCTGCACACTGTAAATTATATTTCCTTTTAAAGGGGACGTGTCTCTTTTATTTCTCCGCCGTCCCTCCTGCATATTAAACTTTACAGCACAGAAATGGACCCGGCTACTTCTAGACGTGGCCTCTCACCCTCCACCTGGTAGCCCACTCATCCTGTGCTTCCCCTCTTCTAAAGACCTGGGAAGAGAACTGGTAGCTGCAGGCCATCCCCCAACCCCCCAACCCCTTTTCCTCTTTAATCCTTTTCTCCCCCTTTATGCTGAGGTTGACTTTTCATTCTTCCATTATTTTAAAAGGTATCTGGGATGATATGGATTCTTAGAAACCATATTGAGTTAGGTAAAAGAGAGTTCTAGCAACAGAATTTACAGGGTCCCAACACTGGGTTTTGGCCTTTCAGGGAGATGTGCATATTGGCGGTGCTGGGCTGGAGCAGGCAGAGGCTGGGCATGCATTAGACTAACAACAACAACAAAAAGTTTCTGAAAAAATACTCTTTTTCTTTTTGTGGTACTAGGGATTGAGCCCAGGGGTACTCTACCACTGAGTTACACCTCCAGCCCTTTTTATTTTTCATTTTGAGATAGGGTCTTGCTGAGTGATTATGCACTGGCTTCCAACCTGTCTCAGCCTCCCAAGTACTGGGATTACAGGCATGCACCACCACACCCGGCTAAAACAAATGTGTTCTCTTGGTTCACTCTGTAATGAAATCCTTTGCCCTGAGCACAGTGACAGCAGGACCACCTGGTGTCTACCTGCAGCGCGGTGAAAGGCCCTGGTGCAGGTGCTCAAGGGAAGGGTTGGTTAGGTCTTCCCAGGTGAGGGCCAAGTTGGAGCAGCTGACATGTCCACTGCCCCTGCCTGGCCGGTTCTGGGGACTGCCTGAGAGATCTTCCTTGGTCCTAGGAAAACAAAGCAATGTCTGCCCCTGGTTCTTCTCTCTCTCTCTCTCCATGAAATGAGCCCAAGGCACCCTGAATGAACTGTAATCAGACGGTGCTTAAACTCTGCTGCTCTGAGACTTTAACTCCGTGAGCTTGACCTGTCGTGCCCTCACTCTTGGTATCTATCTTTGTGCCTGGAGCTTTTTTCATTTTAATTTGCTTTTGAATATCCTGCAAAATTAACGGTATACACTTTTCCTTTCTGGCCATTGTGTGGCGTACAGTGCGGGAGGCCCCCGGTGTCTCTGATAGCCTGGTTACCGTGGGAATGAATGGCCGCCACACTCTCAGGCCTACAGCCCTCCTTTTAATTGTTGACAGTAAAAAGCATTTAAATGCTGCTTAATTTGTAATCATCTTCTGGGGTGTGGGGGGAGATAAACCATTAAAATGTCAGTAAAATGAATACACCTTCTCTTTTTTGCTTGTTTTGTTTATTTACATGGGGTGCTTTTTCTTTTCCTTGCCCAGTGTTTGTCAGGTATTTAAGTGGCTCTGAAACAATCAGCATTTCATTTATTTTTAATTTCTGCCTCCCCCAGCCCCTGCTTCCCTCCTCTCTCCATCCTGTTTCTCTGGGTCTTTGTCTCACCCTGTCTCTCTTTCCTCCTCTGGCCCCTCTTCCACCTAGGCCTCCTCCTATTTCCACCTCACCGTCTCTGGAATACATTGGGGTTTACTGGAAATTTTATTATTTATTTATTAAGTATTTAGGTATTGGGGATTGAACCCAGGGGCATTCTACCTCCGAGCTACACCCCCAGCCCTATTTTTTAATTTTTATTTAGAAACAGGGTCTCCCTAGGATGATGAGAGTCTTACTACTTGCTGAGGCTGTCCTCAAACCTGTGATCCTCCCATCTCAGCCTCCCAAGCACTGGAATTACAGGTGTGTGCCACCATGCCCTATTACTGGAAATTTTAAATAAGAGCTTAGCTAAAGTGTTTTTCCCCCCAAAGTCCCCACTTCTGGGACCCAACTCCTCCCTGGGGATGGGAGCCATTTATTGTACAAGTAGGGGAGCTGGCTCTCATCTTCAGGTGGAAAGTCCACCCCTTCCACTTAGCTCTGGACGCACTGCCAAGAATGTAAGTGCCTACTGTGTGTTGGGCACTGGCCAAGGAAACCAGATCCCTAGATTCAGGGGGTTTGGTTCTCTGACTCGCTCTCTGTGCAGGGCTGCTGGGTGGTCTTTGCTATCACCCTGGTGCTGGGGCATGGGAAAGAAAGCCTGGACCTCGCATCCTTACCTCCCCTGCCCAGAGAGGCCCCAGGGATCCTCATACCCAGCTACTCAAGAACTGCCCCAGGTGTATGGCCAGCCCGGGAGGTCCGCAGCAGCTAACCGGTGGCCCCTAGAGAGAGGACTTCACGGTCCTCCCAGGTCTTCTGTCCCTTATCTTCCTGGGAACCCTGATCTCAGAGGGTGGCTTGGGAAAGGTTATACCTGTATTGGCACCCAGCAGGTGCTCAGTCAACGTCAGATCCTCTCTACCTGGCCGTGACGGCCCTCTGTCAGCCCAGTCAGTGGTGCCCAGGAAGCCTCGGGATTCTCTTTAACTAAAAGAAGGCTGTCAGGTCAGACTTTGAAGGAGAAAATGCTGAAATGAATCTCAGTAGGAGAGAGGATCGTTCGGAGTGCCAGCTTCTTCTCCAGAATGCCTAGGAACATTAGAGACAGGGAAGCCCTTTAGGGGGTCTTTCACTTCCCCTTTCATCATACGAAGAAACTGAGGCCCAGAGAAGTCTAGTAACTTACCCAAGCGTGCACAGTGAGTCAACCCCTGAGCCAAGGCTTGAGAAGGGCCCACCAGCTGAAGACTCTAGTGCGTTCCGCTCCTCTTCAGCTGGGCAGCTGCTGTGGAGATCACAGGAAAGGCTGGTGTCATTGTCCTGGCCTGTCCTTCCCCACACCATCCTGACTTCCCATCACTCGCTTCCAGAGCTTCTTCCCCCAGAAGCCCCCAAGACCAGAAGAGTTGGAGACTGAGGGACCCCAGTTGCTTAGTCCTCAGCAGCCTTACAGAGAGGGACAGGCTGCTGTTGCTTATGTTTACTTACCACCCACCTGCCCCAGACCAGGGTGGTATAGGGAATGAGGAAGTTCCTCTCTGAGTCTTGGGAGAAGTTGCCCACAGCCCACCTGTCCCTGCCCCCATCCATCATTCTCCCAGACTGGTCCCATCTCCAAAGCCCTCTCTGCCAGAGTGGGCAGTCCCTGAGAACCTCTTACCATGTCCCCAGGGTCGCCTGGCCCTCTGGCCTGCAGAGCCCGGCAAGGTTCGGCTCCTGCAGGCCGCCCTTCTCCACTCGGGGTTGCTGAAGTTGGTCCAATTTTTCAATCGTGGGCCAATTAGTTTCACAAATGGGGGCCCCGTGGTGCCAGGGCACATTTGTTCCGGGCCTGCGCACTGGCCGGGCCCCATTGTCCTGCCTCCCACCCCTGTACGGGCCCATTGTCTGGGCCCCCAGCGGGTGCTGCTTACCGCTGATTTATACGGGCAGGCGTCCTGCGGGCTCCAGGCCTCACTGCCACAGCTGGCCGAGGTGCTTAAGGCCTTGGACCCCCTGACCTTTGCCCCAGTCCTGCTGTCATTTTGAAAGTTACAGGCCAGAGGGCTGCATACCTCTCCGGATTTACTTTCCACCCTAGCCTCCCTCCCACACACACACACACACACACACACACACACACACTCCTGTTCCTTCTTCCTCCCCTTGCTTCTGTGGTAGAAGTCCTAGTTCGTCTTGGAATGTCTGCCAGGGTCCAGTGACTGGGCTGCTGGGGCGGTGGGGAGGTACCAGAAGAGACAGCTAATCTCTGCTGATGCGGAGGCTGCTGCTTCCTTGATTGTGGATTTTAACCCTCAAGTTCATTCGTTCCGTATCCATCTCGAAGTGTGGAGGATTGGAAGAGCATATTTCTGTTAGTCTGGCACTGCCAGGGAACCAGGGCTAGATTTTGTTTTCCTTGGGGCCTTCTCTCTGAGGGGCCCCTGCACCCTAAAAAGGTAGTCTGAGCGTGGAGGTGGTTCTGTAGCCCGACAGCAAAGCATAGATCCTGGTCCCCATGTATTCTCTCTCTTGAAAACCAAACTTCCTTCCTTCTTTTTATCTTTACCTCCTTGCCTCTCTTTAGCCCCCACCCCCGCCCCAGTTCTTCGGCTGGTTTGGTGGAGTGATTGACAAAATTAGTAAATCCATTCATGTCACTTTTATTGTGCAGGTCTCAATAAATCCCGCGTGTCCGGGGCACACCTTAATGAGCTAGTGAGCTGACAAATTTGTTTACTGTAGCTGGAGGTGCAGCGTAATGAAATGCGCTTGTGTCTGGGCGCACTGCTAAACAAATACGCAGCTTCCGGAGCCGGCTCCGCTGCCGCCCGAGGAGGCAGCCACATTCCCCAGGAGACTGGAAGTGTGTAAGTGTGTGTGTGTGTGTATGCACCGCATGTATGTTTGGGAAAATGCAGTCACTCGCCCATCCTTTGCCTAGTTTAAAAACAATTTTGAATCAGCTATTCAAACTCCTCCCTTTTTTTGTTATTCATTGAAGACTGTTCTCCTTTGATGATATGAATCCAGAACATCTCCCCTTTTCTCTAGTGACAATGGAAGGTTTTAGGATGTATAGATGCCTTCCAAGGGTCTAAGCAGATAAGAAAGAAAGGAAAAGGAGGGAGGGAGGACTGGAAACTAGGACCGAAGATTGACAAGGCTGAAATTGATGAGAAGGCTGGATTCTAAGGTTTTTGGCGCCTGGCTTGGTTTGGGAAGATGTGACTAAGTCCCCCAGCAGTAGGTGACTCTGTGCAGGAGACAGACACCCATTCGTGAGCTTGAAGCTAATTTAGTTTGAGGCAAGGCTCCCGAGATGTTTTCTCAGCCTGTCCTAGCCCGACTGGGATTGCGGTCACGGGCAGTAAGAGGAATAGTGGAACTTGGCTCCCGCTCGCCAGCAGCTGACATTCCCCGGGGTCAGTGGGCTGACGCATCCTTTACCTGGGCAGACTGGGCCCTCATGGTCCTTCTGAGAAAGGCAAGGAGCTGAGGAGCAACCAAATGATCCAGCTGCTTATGCCCAAGAGGAACTAAAGGGAGGGCGCCTGGCCCTTTCTCTAGTAGATCTCTTGAAAAGGAGCCAAGCCCTAAATGATGGTACAGGGGAAGTCAAAAGGGAGGAACCACTGCAGATGTCATGGGCTTTGCTTTTGTTTCCCTTCTGCCTGCCCCCCCTTCCCCAGCCTTCTCCATCCTCTTAAGATGCAGACAGAGCCCTCTTGCTGCTGGTGAGTCAGCCCCTGCTGCCTGAGTCTGTCTTGCACAGAGGATGATGCAGCTCTGCTACCTTCTCCAGCAGCAACCTGGGAACACAGGGAGGAGAAGGAAGGGCGAAGGCTGCAGTTCAAGGGATGCTTTGGGTGTGTGGTCACGAGGGCTGCTGGAGATGGTGTCTTAGTATAAGAGTGACCCTGGGGTCAGAGGGAGCAGAAAGTCATATCTAAAGGATTGGGGGGGGTGATGGTTGCAGTTTAAACCCAGGTTTTCACACACACACACACACACACACACACA
>PVJS01002131.1:60901-88071 GCA_004027185.1 Glis glis | reverse complement strand
TAAGGAGAGAGAGAGAGAGAGAGAGAGAGAGAGAGAGAGAGACAGACAGGGAGAGAGAGAGCGAGAGCAAGAGAGCTGAGGCTGGCCACGAACCTGGATCCTCTGGTCTCTGCCTCCCAAAGTACTAGGATTACAAGCGTGTGCCACCATGCCCGGCTGATATATATATTTTAAATAAATAAAAATATATGTGATATATTCCCAGCAATGCTAAATGGGAGTTCCCCTTTCTTTATATTTTTGCTAGCATTTGTTATTTTGTTTGGGGGGTTTTTGTTTTGTTTTGTTTTTTGTCTTTTTGATAATTGCTATTCTAGCTGGAGTGACATAGCTTTTCATTTTGATTTGATTTGCATTTCCCTGGTGGTTAGTGATGTTCAACATTTTTTCATATACTGGTTGGTTTTTTATATATCCTCTTTTTGAGGATCAGTTCTTCAGGTTATTTGCTTGTTTTCTAATTAAATTATTTGGGTTGTTTTGTTTTTGCTGTTGAGTTGTTTGAGTTCCTTGTATATTCTGGATATGAATTTCTTGCCAGATGAATTATTTGCAGATATTTTCTCTCATTGTGTAAATTGTCTCTTCACCCTGTTTTTATGACCCTATTTGTCAATATTTACTTTTGCTGCCCGTGCTTTTGGGATCATATCCAAAAAATCTTTACCCATACCAATGTCCTAAAGTTTTTCCCCTATATTCCTTCTAGTTTCATAGTTTCAGGTCTTAACCTTTATGCTTTTGATCCATTTTGAGTTGATTTTTATATATGATGAGAGATAGGGTCTAGTTTCTTTCTTCTGCATATGAATATTCCATTTTCCCTGCACCATATATTAAAGAGATTTTCCTTTCTCCAATGTATGTTCTTGCTGCGTTTATCAAAAATCAGTTAATCATAAATATATTACATGGGTTTATTTCTGGGTTCTCTGTTCCATTGGTTTACATGTTAATTTTATGCAATACCATGCTGTTTTGGTTACTATGGCGTTGTGTTATGTTTTGAAATCAAGTATTGTCAAACCTCTAACTTTGTTCTTTTGCTCAGGATTGCTTTGGCTATTTAGGGTCTTCTGTGGTTCCCTACAAATTTTAGGAGCTTTTTCCCCCCCCTGTGAAGGATGTCTTTGGTCTTTTGATAGGAATTGCCTTCAATATGTAGATCACTTTGGGTAGTATAGACTCTTTTTTTTTGCGGTACCGGGGATTGAATGCAGGGGCGTTCTACCTCCGCGCTACACCCCCGGCCCTATTTTTTTATACTTTATTTTGAAACCGGGTCTCACGAAGTTGCGGAGGGCCTGACTAAGGAGAGAGAGAGAGAGAGAGAGAGAGACAGGGAGAGAGAGAGCGAGAGAGCTGAGGCTGGCCGCAAACCCGGATCCTCCAGAGGGTCTCCGCCTCCCAAAGTACTGGGATTACAAGTGTGCGCCACCACGCCCAGCTTTAGACATTTTAACAATATCAGTTCTTCCAGTCTATGGGCATGAGAAGTTAGAGTGTGTGTGTGTGTGTGTGTGTGTGTGTCCTTTTTGATTTCTTTCATCAGTGTTTTGTAATTTTCATTGTAAAGATCATTCATTTTCTTGCTTAAATTTATTCCCTGGTATTTTATTTTATTTTTGTAGCTAGGGTGAATAGGATGTCTATCTTGATTTCATTCTCAGCAGTTTCATTATTGGTGTATAAAAAGGCTACTAACTTTCATATATTGATTTCGTATTCTGCAGCCTTAGTGTATCTGTTTATCATTTCTAACAGTTCTTTTGGTGTAGTTTTTAGGTTTTTCTCTCTATAAATCATGTCACCTGGAATAATTTGAATTCCTTTCAAATTTGGTGTTCTTTATTTTTTTCTGTCTTATTGCTTTGGCTAACACTTCTAAGTGCCCTATTGCATAAGAGTGATGAAAGAGGACATCTTTGTCCTGTTTAGAGGAAACTATTTCAGCTCTTTCCTATTCAGTATAATATAGACTGTGGGTGTGTCATACATGGCCCTTAATGTGTTTAGGTACATTCCTTCTGTACCTAATATTTTGAGGATTTTATCATAAAGGGGATGTTAAGTTTTATCAAATTTTTTTTCTATTGAGATGATCGTGAGGTTTTTATCCATTATTCCATTTATGTAATGTATTATATGTTTATTGATTTGTGTATGTTGAACCAATCTGGTATTTCCTGAAATACATTTCACTTGATTATGGTATGAACTCTTTTTGGTGTACTGTTAGATTTGATTTGCTAGTATTTTTTGAGAACTTTTGAATCTATATTCATCAGGGATATTGGTCTAATTTGTTATTGTTGTTGTGTCCTTGTCTGGTTTTGGTACCAGGGTTATGATGATTTCATAGAATAAGTTTGGAAGGGTTGCCTCAGTCCTGAGTTTTCTGTTTCTGATCCATTCATGCTTTCTGTGTCCTTATGGATCAATTTTAGTAGGTTATATGTATCCAGAATTCTATCCATTTCTTTTAGTTTTTCCAATTGGTTGGTATATAGTTGTTCATAATATTCCCTAATGATCCTTTCTATTTCTGTGGTATCCTTTGTAATGTCTCCTTTTTCATCTCTGATTTTATGTATTTTTCTTGGTTAATATAGTTTTGAAAAGATGTGTTTGTCTTTTCAAAAATAGTAACTCTTCATTTCACTTATTTCTGCCCTGGTTTCATTTCTTTCTGTCTCCTAATTTTGTTTTTGTTTTGTTCTTATTTTTCTAGCTTCTTTTTTTTTTTTTTTTGCAGTGCTGGGGATGGAACCCAGGGGGTATTCTACCACTGAGCTACACCCCAGCCCTATTTTTTATTCTTTATTTTGAAACAGGGTCTCACTAAGTTGCAGAGGGCCTCACTAAGTAGCTGAGGCTGGCGGCAAACCCGGATCCTCCAGTCTCAGTCTCACCCAGCTTTTTTCTAGCTTCTTGATTTGCAAAATTAAGTTGTTGATTTGAAACCTTTTAAAAAATGTAGATACTACTATTATCTTCTCTCTTAGTACTTGCTTTTGCTGCATCCTGTAGATTTTAGTATGTTGTGCTTTCATTTTCATTTGTTTCAAGAAATTTTTAAGTTTTCCTTTGGATTCTTCATTGATCCATTAGTTATTCAAGAGAATGTTGTTTTATTTCCATATTTGTACAATTTCTAAAGTTCCTCTTTTTGGTGATGTTATTGTTTGCATCTAGAATGTCTCCCAAAAGCTCATAGCTTGAAAGCATGGTCCCCCAATGCAGAAGGCTTAGAGGTTGGGACATGGCGTGAGAAAGGAGGACACTGGGAATGTGGCCCTAAGAACTCTGTCTCTGGCCCCTTCCTGTCTGTCTGTCCCTTCTCTCTCTTTCCCTCTCCCCTTTATTGATGCTATGAGCTGATCAGCTTTTCTCTGCCATGCCCTTTTGCCATGATGCTGTGATTTTTCTACCTTGTAGGCTTGTAGCAATTATAGATCAAACCTTTGAAACTGTGAGTGAAAATAAACTTTTCCTCCTCTAAGTTGTTCTTGTCAGATATTTTGGTCACAGTGACACAAAGCTGACTAACACAGTTGATTTCTACTTCTATTTCATTGTAATCAGAAAGGATACATGATATGATTTTGATTTTTCAAATTTGTTTAAACTTCTTTTGTGACCTTAACATATGGTTTATCCTGGAGACTATTCCATGTGCTGAAGAGAAGAATGTGTATTCTGTAGCTATTGAGTTAAATGTTCCATAAGTGTTTGTTGGGTTAATTTGATCTGTAGTATAATTTAACTGCAATGTTTCTTCATTGATTTTTTTTTTTCTGGATGGATGATCTGTCCATTGATGAAAGTGAGGGGTTGAAGTTCCAAACTATTCGTCTATTTCTTCTTTAGATCTACTATTGTTTGCTTTATATAGTTGGTTATATATATTTACAACTGTTATTTCCTCTTGCCAAATGGATCCCTTTATGATTTTATAATGACCTCCTTTGTCTCTTTGTATGATTTTTTATTTAAAATCTATTTTATCTGCTATATCTTCTCATTTTTGTTTTCCATTGCATGCTATATATTTTTCTATCCTTTTACTTTGTGTGTCTTTACAGGTGAAGGGAGTTTCTTCTAGGTAGCATTTCTTAAGTCTAGTTTTTTAAAATTTCATTCTGTCAATTTGTAGTGTGTGTGTGTGTGTGTGTGTGTGTGAGAGAGAGAGAGAGAGAGAGATACTGGGGATTGAACCCAGGGGCATTCTACCTCCGAGCTATACCCCCAGCCCTATTTTTTATTCTTTATTTTGAAACAGGGTCTCGCTAAGTTGCAGAGGGCCTCACTAAGTAGCTGAGACTGGCGGCAAACCTGTGATCCTCCTGTACTGGGATTACAAGCGTGCGCCACCACACCCGGCTCAATTTGTATTTTTTAATTAGAGCATTTAGTCCACTTGCATTCAGGGTCATTAATGATAGTTTTTTTTTTTTTCTGGTTGTTTTGTATATCTTCTGTTTCATCTCTTGTTTTTGTTGTTCAGTGCTTTCTGATTTGATCATATTTGACTCTCTTATGTATCTTCTTTACTGTCGAGTTTTGTACTTTTGCATGTTTCATGATAGTAGTTATCATCCTTTCACTTCTAGTGTAGAACTTTGTTTTAGTCAACTTTTTCATTGCTGTGACTAAAATATCTGACACAAACAACATAGAGGAGGAAAAGTTTATTTTTCTCACAGTTTCAGAGGTACATTCCATAGTAGGCTGATTCCAAGGCAGATGTCATGGTGGCATGGTGTGGCAGAGAAAAGTTGAGTTTAACTCAGTGGTGGGAGAGCGAGAGCGAGAGTGAGCAAGGAAGAGAGAGGAAGGAAGGAATGAAGGAAGGAAGGGAGGGAGGGAGGGAGGGAGGAGAGAGAGAAAGAGAATGTAAGTGACCAGGGCCATACCCCAGTGATCTATCTCTTCCAGCCATGCCCCACCTGCCAAAATTACCATTCAGATATCCATTCAGTTATTATTCCTTTAGTGGATTTATCCATTGATAAGAAATTAGAGCCCTAATTCAATTAGTTCACATCTGAACATTTTGGATTGCTAATACATGAGATTTTCCAGGGAATATTCTATATTCAAACCAAAACTTCCTTAAACATTTGTTGTGTTTTTCCTTCAGTTTTTGCTTGTCTTGAAAAACATTTATTCCTCATTTTTGAAAATAATTTTGCTGGGTATAGTATTCTTGGTTGTCATTTTTTTTCTTTCAGAACTTTGAATATATCCTATTCTCTTCTTGTCTATAAAGTTTCTGCTGAGAAGTTTGGTCTTATTCTAATGAGGATTCTCTTATATGTGACTCAAAACTTTCTCTTGCTGTTTTTAGAATTTTCTGTCTGAGTTTTGACAATTTGCCTCAGAGAGAGGCTTTTATTGATTAAGTCTATTAGGTATCCTTTGATCTTCCTGGACCTAGATATCCATATCTTTCCTACAAATTGAAAAGCTTTAAGTAGCTATTTTTTTTACCAGATTTTCCATGTCTTTCCCCTGCTCTTCTGAAATACTCAAAGCAAATTTGCTTATTTAATAGTGTACCATAATTCTTAAAGTCGTTGTTCATTCTTCTGCATCACACATGAAAAAAACAAAAACTGACTTTTATTTTAAAAAACCTGCAAGCTCAGAAATTCATTCTTTCCCATGTTCAGTTGTACTGTTGAGGCTCTTTTATTTTATGTTTGTACTAGGGGTTGAACCCATGAGCATTCTGCCTCTAAGGTGCATCCCCAGCCCTTTATATTTATTTTGAAGTGGTCTTGCTAAGTTGCTGAGGCTGGTCTTAAACCTGTGATCCTCCTATCTTAGCCTTAATCCCCAAGTACTGGGGATTAAGTCATGTGCCATTGTACCTGACTTCAATTATATTTTAAATTTTCATTTGTTGAGTTTTTTAACTCCATGTTTTCTGTTTAGTTATTTTTATCATCTCTGTCTCCTTGCCGAATTTCTTCATATCTTGAATTGTCTTCCTATTTTCATTGAATTCACTGTATTCTCTTATATCTTCTTAAATTTCCTTAAAAATCATTCCTTTGAATTTTTTGTAGGGCAGTTTGTTCATTTACTTTTCTTTGGAGTCCGTTACTAGAGAGTTACTGTGTTTCCTTGGAAGCATCATGTAAATTTGTTTTTTCTCACATAAATATTTGTGCATCTGGTGGGTCAGCAGCCTATACCAATTTATAGGGTAACTTCCATAGTAAGACTTTGTACTACTGGTCATGTATCCTAGGCTTTGGGTTGGATGTGCTGTGTTGGCTTTGGTTACAAACAGGCACTTTAGTTCAGTATCTCTGTAGCTTTTTAGACTCTATAATCAGTGCTGGCAATGTCTTCGAGTCTCAGTGGCTTAACTGCAGAGGTTGTAGGATTGGAAGAGGAGGTAGGAGGCAGCTCTCTTAGGCAGGGCCAGTTTACTGACAGCTCTGGGGTGTGGTACACCAGGTATGAGTGTATTGCACAGTGTCTTAAGTGCTGCATGGGAACCAGGCTGCACCAGAGGGCTGAGATGGTGCTTCTGTCAGTGCTTGAGATCTATACTGGTGAATTCATGGGGCCACTGGGGGATGACCTACTCAGGGAAGAGTGTCCAACTATTTCCTAAGGCTGAGGGGCAGGTGGGTGGGGATGAGCATCTACTTCTCAGGACCTCAGTGGGCCAGGCTTCAGAGAACAAACTGCTCACCTACTTCTTGGGGCTACAGGAGTATTGCTGGAGCTGCCTGTTTGTGTCTCAGGGGCCTCAGCAGGTGACCTACTCGAGAAAGGCTGCCTGGCTGCTTCCCAGGTTATGGGTGGGCAGGTGGTCAAGAGCGACTTTATTTAATAGAGTCATGATGATTGAGCTTAAGGCAGAAATGGTTTGCTGTTCTTTTTTGACCCAAGCTTTTTCAAAGTAGTATTTTTAAATCTTTGTAAAAGTCTTCAATATTTTATACATTAACCTCAGGTGGGTTTAAGTGAAAGGTCTTGGAGTTTTTTTAATTGTTTGTTTTTTGGATAATATTAAATTTAAATAAGACTGAATTAGGGTAGCTGAGCCTAAGTTGCATTCTCCGAATGGTGGAAATAATTTAAAATGTCTTTTTTCTTATATTTCAGGCCTTTTTATGGTTATCATGAGAAGGAAAGACACTTCATGAAGATCTATCTTTACAATCCTGCAATGGTAAAAAGGTACACGAAAAAAAAACATGAAATGACTATCACTTAAGTATTTTAATAATAAAAAGAGAAAGCTAGAAGGTCTGTATAGTTTGTAATGTTACTATACACATATATATGTACATTACATGACAGAGGTCCATGGCTTGGACTCTCAGAAAGGGTATTTTAAGCCAGGCGTGGTGGCACACGCCTGTAATCCTAGTACTGGGGAGGCTGAGACAGGAGGATCATAGGTTTAAGGACAGCCTCAACAAGTAATGAGACTCTCATCAAATAGGGCCGGGGGTTGTAGCTCGGAGGTAGAATTCCCTGGGGCTCAATCCCCAGTACCACACAAATAAAAAACAAAAAAAAGAAAGAAAGAAAGGGTATTTTAAAGGTGAAAAGACCTTGGTTTATGGCCCCATCTACTTTTTTTTCTGTCTTAGATGTAGAGTTTGTAGAAGTAGGTAAGGAAAGTTGATAGCTGCCTCATGTGACATTAGTGCCTTGCTGACCAGACCAGATATTTAATAATAAAGACAAACTTGCTCTTCAGTTTCAAAGCAAGGAGAAATTTGTGAAAGTGAGACCAAAGTAAGAAGACTTCCTGTTGACTCCATACTAGATATTAGTAAAATTTTATATCCTGGATTTTCTATTGCCCCCCCCCATATTAGTGTCTTTGCCTCTAGCTTATTCCCTTAATTATCCTAGAGCCCAGATTGAGAGCAGGAAGGGCACATATATTGATTTTACTTTCAAGTTCACAAGTTTTCATTTTATGTGGGGACAAGCTAAGGTAAAAGTGGCCTTGCGGAAGTGCACAGTATTGTGGTTTTTTTCAGGAAATCTTCTCTGCCAGTAGGTACTGGGTTCCATGTTAACCATTTGGTAAGACACAAATTAAGTGTTTTCCTAGGATGAGTTAAACTGAAAAGCACAACTACCAAGGACAGAAATTTTACCCTAAACTAAACCAGTGAAATACTTTACCAGATTATAGCCCTAATCTCAATGGTTATTCTTTTCTCTACATAATCAGTGAAAACTAGTTTTCTTGCAGCCTGCCTCAGACCTTACCCCAAAATAGTTTCTTTTATGTAGGGCACCAAAATAATTTTCCAGAAAAATCACTTCTACATAGTAAGGTTTTAAGTTCCCCACTACTCCCTTTCTCATATCCATGGAGTACAAAAAGAACAACCCCTGTGGATTCTTACCACCTCTCACATACTCATAGGTAAGAAACTAAACCCTAGTTATTCTTACCTTTCTCATCCACAAGTTGTTCTACAGTAGGAACCATGAATAAAAGTTGCACAAATCTTTTACAAATCACCTATAAACTGTAATTCTACCTAAAGTATAAATATAATCCATTTTTATTCTTTATAACTGTAGCAATAGAATACTTATTAAGCTATTTCCTATAAGTTTGCTGTACACCATATAGTCAGCTTATCGAGTGCCTGTCTGAGAAACCCTCTGATTTATTAATGGATTTATTCATTTTTTTACAAATATTTGTAAGGTACCTACATTATTTGATGCACTGTGGAAACTGCTAGGTAAACAATATTGAGCAAAGTTTGCATGAATCCTGATTTTAGGGAACTTAACAGCAAAACTGAGGAGACTGAGTAAATAAGTTACCCAAACATAAAACCAAAAATCGTGATACCTTCTATGAAGGAAAGGTATAAGGTTTGAATGAGAGAAAATATTTTCTCCTTTTTTTGTAATTTTTATTATAACATTATACATTACTCATTTGCATTAGAATATTTAACTAATGCATAGTGTAGTAAAGAGTCCAGACTGACACCAGATTGCCTGCATTCAAAGTCTGGCTCTGCTCCTACTAGCTAGGTGACTTTAGGCAAGATATTTAATTTCTTTATGCCCAACTTCCTCATCTTTAAGTAGGGTTAATGCTAGAGTACATTGTTCTGATTATTAAATGTGTTGGTATCTGTAACTCACTTGGAATAGCGCCTGACATTATAAGTGCTATGTAAATGTTAGTTATAGTATACTTGTAAAATGTTAAAGTGCAATTTGTGGACCTCACTCTCACTTCTCTCTTCCCTAAAGACAGTCACTTTTAAGAGTTTAGTATACATCCTTCTGGGTTTTTTTCATACATACATAGGTACACATATGTACATACCTTTTTAAATTTTTCATATGTAGCTGGTATATTAGAATCCACAATAGTAAAAATTTTTGTCTTCTATGTTTACTACTGAATCCCCAGTGCCTAAAGTAGTATCTATCACATGGTAGTAACTATTTGTCAAATGATTGAGTGAATGAACGAATGAACACTGTACATTTTTGGGGGTTAGCCTCTTGATTCTTCTATAGTGGTCCTTTGGTATCTATGGGGAATTGGTTCCAAGACCCCCTACAGATACCCAAATCCACAAATGCTTGGATACTTTATATAAAATTGCATAGTATAGCCAGGTGTGGTGGCACATGCTTGTAATTCCAGTACTTGGGAGGCTGAGACAGGAGAATCACAAGTTGGAGGACAGCCTTAGCAAGTAGTGAGACTCTCATTAACCTAGCGAGACCCTGTTTCAAAATGAAAACTAAAAGGACTAGGGGTATAGCTCATAAGTAGAATGCCCTTGGGTTCTATCTCCAGTAACTAACACACACACACACACACACACACACACACACACACACACACAGTATTTGCATGTAACCTACACAGTCCTCCCTATACTTTAAATCATCCCTAGAATACTTGTAATACATAATATATAATGTAAATGCTCTGTAAATAGTTGTTACACTGTATTGCTGAGAGAACAATGACAAGAAAGAAAAGTCAGTATAGTACAATTTTCCCCCTAAGTATTTTCAACCAATTCAACATTGGTTGAATCTGCAGATGCTCACAGATATGGAGGACCAATTATACTTTCTTGTTTTCTGTGATCTTTACTTTCATTCTTTTTGAACTACCTATTCTATTGAGCACACCCTAGAACTTGTCCAAACATTGAGTTTGGACTTGGTTTCAGACTACAGTTTTCTGTCTTTATATTTTTGAGGTATAACTTATGTGCCACAAACCTAACATATTTTAAGTATACACAATTCAAGAATTTTAGTAAATTTTCTGAATTGTATACCTTTCACTATAATTCAGTTTTAGAATTATGTTTCCAATAAGACCCTTTCTGTTTTTTTTATCTTTTCATGTCTCCAGTAAGATCCTTTGTGTGTGGGGGGTTGTTTTGGTTTTTTCTCGCTCTCTAGCTTTTTTTTTTTTTTATTGTCCCTCAGTGTTCCTACTCTACCTGTTTTTAGGCTTCGGCTTCCCTGGTCCCACTATTACTGCTCCATTTAGTAGACTCCTTCTCTTTCCTTTCCATCTTCAATTTTACTCTTTTATCTTCTTAACTCTTTGCTAAGTGAACTCATCATTTCTGAATCCATTTACTTATTTTCCATCTGGTAAGTCCTAGTTTTTTATTACAATAAGGAAAAAAAATCATACATTGTTGTAACTACAAACCCTGCCCTGCTTTACTTACACTTTTTTCTAGTTAGTCATCTCCTTACTGTTTTCCACCCTCTTTTCTCAAATGTTAAACCTATACTGAGGCCTTGCTTCCCGCTTTATAGAGCAAATAGAACCCATCATTCTTGGACAGTGGTTCTGAAAGTATGAACAGGATATTCCTGAAACCCTTTTAGGAATAATATTATAATAATATTAATTACATTAATAATATTGGACATGATTTGCCTTTTTCACTGTGTTAACTAATATTGGGTAAAACTGCCAGCCCTTTGGTTGGAATCAGTATAAAAGTATTTTCCACCACTCATAGGTTTAAAGGAAGAAAAAAAAGCCACTTTCTATAGAGTATTCATGGTAGTACATTAAAAGTTGTTAATTTTGTTGAATCCTGACCTTTGATTATAATATTTATGTGACAGAATGAAAATAAGCATGAATTACACTGTGATTATCTCAAGAAACTAAGCACTTATATGACTGTAGTTGCAAGCTGAACTAATCACTTTTTTTTTTTAATGAAACACCATTTTTACTTGGAAGAACAACTGATAGAATTCTAGTGATTTGCATATTAAGCATATATCCTTTCAAAAATAAACAAAGGCAGCATGTAACTTCAAGAGAATCAACTTATAATAAAATTTGATAAATTTGAGCTTTCAAGCAACATTAGAATTTTGGAAAACTTTATTTGCTATTGTAACTTAATAGCTTAATAATACAGATTTTTCTGATGAGACAGATATTATTATGATTTTTCATTTTGTTTAAAAGATCTATATAACTTAGTAGATCTCTATTCAAAATGACCAGTAAATGTTGTTAGAAAATAATGCATGGTTTAAAAATTATTCAAAGTGTAAGATAGACCAATGGATTGTAAAATTTTAGAGTATGAAATTTTATTGATTTTTGGCTTCAGATACCACATTGCAGCTAACCTTCAAGAATGTACCACTGAATTTCCATGTAATATTGAAGAATACTGCCAATTATATGAAAAGACTATTAAATTATTTTTTCAACTACATATCTGTGTAAGGCTGGATTTTTTTCCTATGTTTCAACCAAAACAATATATTGCAACAGATTTAGCAAAAACAGATGTGAGGATCCAACTGTCTTCTGTTAAGAGGTTTGTATATACATAACACAATGCCTCTATTTTCACCACATTCTTTTTGTCTTGAAAAATATAGCTTATTTTTCATAAAATGTTATATATGGTAACATATGTTTCTTTTTAATCAGTAAAAATGTTCCCTAAAGTTTTCTGTTTTCATTTCTAATATAGTAATTATCAGTATACATAAAACACATAAACAAAAGCTTCCATTTTTACTTGTGATTTTGATAACTTTTGTTTTGTTTTGGGCGGTACCGGGGATTGAATCCAGGGGCATTCTACCTCCGAGCTACACCCCCAGCCCTATTTTTTATTCTTTAGCTTGAAACGGTCTCACTAAGTTGCAGAGGCCCCACTAAGTAGCTGAGGCTGCCCGCGAACCCGGATCCTCCTGTCTCAGCCTCCCAAGTACTGGGATTACAAGCATTCGCCACCCCCACGCCCGGCTTTGATAACTTTTTAAATCTAAGATTCTATTGCTTTATTTGTAAAATGGGGATAATAGTACCATAGACTTATAATAAGATTACTTGAGAGTAAGCATTTAAAGCAGTTAGCACAATATCCAGTATATAGTTCTCAAAAATAAGTTAGCTTCTTCTGCAGTGTTAATAAAATTATTTTATCTTCATTGTCATTCATTTCCAATATCATCATAGAAATATACCTGAATACTGCACTATATCTAAACCCCAGTATGTCTAAAGCTGAATTTTTCCTTATACCCCAAACAAAATCAAAACCCAAACAAACCTGTTTTTCTCCTTCCTTCCTATTTCATAAATACGGCATCACCAGACAGCTGCTTAAGCAAAGAAATCCAAGTGTCATCCTCAACTCCTATTCTACGTCACCTTCCACATCTAGTTAATCAAGGCCTGACCATTTTACCCTTAGAGGTTTCTTGAATCAACAGGCACCATTATCCTTGTTTCAGCTACCATTATCTTAGTTTTCCCCAATGACATCCTTACTTGCTCCCTTTAGTCTTATGCCTTCTCTGGCTAATGTAGTCATTTTACTTTCCTGCTGTTCACTTCTTAGGCAAATTTCACTACTTCAAACGTCTTAACAGGTAGGCCATGGTTTGACTTCTGTTATTTCTCTAGCCCTTTCTCTCACTACAGCCTTTGACACTAGGTTACAGTCTTTGTGGTTTCAGTTCCTGAATAAGCCATGTTTTCTCATGACCCTTGACATATCCAATTTTACTTACATGAAATACTCTTCATTCTCTTCAGAGAAAGATGAGCCTCTACTTCAGCATTTAATCTCTTGCTTAGATTTCTGTCTAATAAGGCTTTGGAGGAACACCTCTGCACCCTATCTGATTCCTATCCCTTCTAAATGTAATATACTTCTTCTGCATAGCGCTTATTATGCTACTTATTTATTTATTTATTTATTTATTTGTTTTGTGGGGGGGTACTGGGGATTGAACCCAGAGGCATTCTACCTCGGAGCTACATCCCCAGACCGATCTTATTTCTTATTTGGAAACAGGGTCTCACTAGGTTGTTGACAGCCTTACTAAACTGCTGAGGCTATCCTTGAACCTGCGATCCTCCTGTCTCAGCCTCCCAAGTACACAAGCATGAGCCACGATGCCCAGCTTATTATGCTATTTATAATTGTCTATTGTTTACATTCTACATCATGAAGGAAAAATCTCAGGAAAGAAAAAATATTTAAATGGTAGTACTTCTGACATTTTAATTATTCCAATATAATTATTATTAAATCAGTTTAATTCAAAATATTCTCCATCCATGAAATTTTTTTGTTCAGAACATGCTGCTTACTTTAAAACTTGATTTAAACTTTTAATTTCTAACAAAATACAAATTTCCAATAAAATTGAAATGAAAATTTTGTGTAGTAATAGGTTTCTTGTTCTCTCTCTATATAGAGAATATTATTTTTATGACCCAATAATATTCTGTTATGTGCATATACTACATTTTATGTATCCCTTCATCAGTTGCTGAACATTTTAGGTTGTTTCCATCTTTTGACTACTATTAACAATGCCTTTAATGAACATTCATGTACAAGTTTTTGTGTAGCCAAAACTTCAATGATTATGTATAATTTTTTGCTTAACATTTTAAAGAGTATAATTTTATGATACTTTTTTTCTAATTTAGGATATGTGAACTTTTGCAAAGTGGAGCCATAATGAATAAATTTTACCAGCCTCATGAAGCGCATATACCCTACCTCCTACAGCTCTTCATTGACTATAATCTTTATGGAATGAATTTAATAAATCTGGCTGCTGTCAAGTTCCGAAAAGCAAGAAGGAAAGGTAAGGTCAATTTTCAAGTTCAGATTAAGGCTTTGAAACAAATGTTATATAATCAATGACTTATAAAATAATATATATATATATATTTTTTTTTTTTTTTTTTGCGGTACCAGGGATTGAACACAGGGGCGTTCTACCTCCGCGCTACGCCCCCAGCCCTATTTTTTATACTTTATTTTGAAACCGGGTCTCACGAAGTTGCGGAGGGCCTCACTAAGGAGAGAGAGAGAGAGAGAGAGCTGTGGCTGGCTGCGAACCCGGATCCTCCGGTCTCCGCCTCCCAAAGTACTGGGATTACAAGCATGCGCCACCACGCCCGGCCTAAAATAATATATATTTAGAAAATAAATGCTGAATGGATAGAGACTAAGAAATACGCAAAATGGGATTTGAAATTCTCAGGAAAAGAATTTCAAAAGAATTTTTTGTAACAGCTTTATTGATATATTATTCACATACCATACAATTCACCTACTCAAAAAGAATAATTTGAAGGCTTTTAGTATATTTAAATTTGCTCAGCCATCACCATAAATTTAGAACATTCTTATCACCTCTGAAAGAAATACCATTTAGAATATACTAGTCATACAAGAAAGCTAGTCTTCATGAGAAAAGCGTAGCAAACACACACATACCCCAGACCTACAAAGAACTCAGATATTGGAATTATTAGATGTAGATCGTAAAACTATAATTCAGAATCTTTATCAAGCAAGGATGCTATTTGTACAGTTCTAATATACAATGTTATATTCCCTAATAGTTTTTTTTTGCCTCTGCAATACGCTAGTAATATGGTTAGGTGGAACAACTTAGGGCAATAAAATGTCTTTTAGAAAAACTATTTTGTGGTTGACAACATATATTAAATATTGCATTTTTAAATATGCAGAGATTGAGGCATTGAAACCAGCATGTGATTCCCCTTTAAAGTAGATCAAACTAATTCATAGATAATAATAACCTAAAGTTTAGATAACAATTGTAGTTTATTAAATGCAAGTTTTTCTCATCTCAATATCTGAGAATAGTATAAAATATCCACAATAAACCAAAGTGTGTGAATGAATAGCTCTCCGTTGGTCCTTAGGGTCACCAGACATATGCTTCATGCATTTTTAAAAAATTAAAGTCCTTTACAGACTTAAATATAAAAGGTAAACTATTAAACTTTTAGAAGAAAATAAAGGGAAACTCTGCCGAACCATCAGTTTGATAGTGAGATTTTAGAAACAACAAATACCGAAACAGGAAAAAAATGGTAAGTTGCATTTTGTTAAAATTAAAAATTTTTGTTCTGTGAAAACACTGTTAAAAGAATGAAAACACAAGTCACAGAACAGGAGAAAATATTGAAAATTACATATCTGATAATTATATCTAAAATATATAAAGAATTCTTAAAAATCAACAGTGAAGTTGGGTGTGGTGACCCACACCCGTAATCCCAGTACTTGGGAGGCTGAGATGGGAGAATCACAGGTTCGCGACCAGCCTGGGCAACCTCCTGAGGCCCTCCACAACTTAGACCCTGTTTCAAAAAAAAAAAAAAAAATAGGGCTGGGGATGTAGCTCATAGGTACAGTGCTTCTGGGTTCAATCCTCAGTACCACATACACAAAAAAAAGATCAACAGTGAAGAAAACAAATAGCTCAATTAAAGATGGCCAAAAGACCCAAACAGACACTGTACCAAAGGAAGATAGAAGTATGGCAAACACATAAAAAGATACTATTTAGCATTATATGTTATTAGGGAAATGCAATTTAAAACCACAAAGGGCTACCACAACACACCTATTAGAATGGCTAATATTCGGCCAGGCTTAGTGGGGCATGCCTGTAATCCTGGGGCTTGGGAGGTTGAGACAGGAGGATCTAGGCCAACAAAGATCTGCAGCAACTTAGTAACACCCTTAAAAAAAAAAAGAATGGCTAAAATTCAAACTATTTAAGGATAACAAATGCTGGCCAAAATGGGAAAGAATAGCAACTTCATTCAGTGCTGGTGGGAATGCAAAATAGTAGTCATTTTGGAAGACCGTTTCATAGTTTCTCATAACATTATAGACCCAACAAATGTACTCTTGGATGTTTACCCAAATGATTTGAAACTTAAGTCCACCCAAACCTGAATGCAAGTATTTATTGCAACTTTATTCATAATTGCTAAAAATATAAAGCAACTAAGATGTCTATTTAACAGGGTAATTGATAAGCTGTGATACTATTTACTGATAAAAGAGAACAAACTATTGGTTCATACAACATGGATGAACCTTTAAAGCATCTTACTAAATAAAAGAAGCCAGAACCAGAAGGCCACAAATTGTGTAATTTCATTCATATGACATTCTGGAAAAGATAAAACTATAGAAGTGGAAAACAGATCATTGGTAACCAGTTATTAGAATAGAGGAAAGAATAGGGGATGTACAGAGGGACTTTTAGAGTCAAGGAATTACTCTGTACAATACTGTGGTGACTCATTCATAAAATTTATAGAAGTGTACTTCACTATACCTTAACCACATGAATAAGATTAAAATCACCAGTAATGTCATGTGAACAGTATGTACCTCTCATATGATGTGATAAGATGGGCACTTCTCTGTGATACGCTTTATAGAAACCTATCACTGCAGTCTCATGATGAGAAAAACATCAGACAAGGTTTGATGTAGGTTATTCTGTAGGTTACCTCATCAGTACTCGTGGCTATCAAGATCATGAAAACCAAGAAAAGACTGAGAAATAGACCAGAAGGGACTGGGAGCCTGGTGTGGTGATACACGCCTGTAATCCTAGTACTTGAGAGTCTAAGGAGACTCACAGGTTTGAGGCCAGCCTCAGCAATGTAGCGAGACTCAGCAATGTAGCAAGACCCTGTTTCAAAACAAAATATAAAAAGGGCTGAATGTGGCTTGGAGGTAGAATGCCCCTAGGTTCAATTCCCAATACCACAAAAAAGGGGGCGGGGGAATTGGGAAGATGAACAACTAAGTACCACATAAGGCCCTAAATTGTATTCTTTTTTTTTTTTTTTTTGCGGTATGGAGAATTGAACCCAGGGGCTTTGTACCTCCAAGCTACACCCCCGGCCCTATTTTTTATCCTTTATTTTGAAACCGGGTCTCACGAAGTTGCGGAGGGCCTCACTAAGTAGCTGAGGCTAGCCATGAACCTGGATCCTACTGTCTCCGCATCCCAAGTACTGGGATTACAAGCTTGCGCCACCACGCCCGGCCCTAAATTGTATTCTGAGACAGAAAATTGGCATTAGTAGAAAAACTAATGAAATTCAACTAAAGAATGTAGTTTAATTAATAGCAATCTTCTAGCATTAGTTTCTTCATTGTACCATAGTAAAACAAAATGTTAACAATAAGGGAAATGTGATGACTGGTATATGGAACTTTCTGAACTATTCTTGCAGCTTTTTTTAAATCTGAAAGTATTCTAAAAAAGGATATTGGGAAAAGAAAAGATAAAAAGTTGGCTGGAGAATTGAGGAATTGAAAAGTTCATAGAGTATGCGTGCTAGGTATTATAGGAAGAGGAGGTAATTTTCACAATTAAAAGGGTTGTTGTTTTTTTTTCCCTTGTAGGCAAAAGAGCCCAAGAGAAGTTTGAATTAGCAAATATAGGGTTAACCATTTTATTTATAAAAGTTAAATATTGGAATGATAATTAGAAGGGTTTTTTCCCAAAACACAAAAGATTTTACAGATTTGAAAGTAGATTTGTGTGAAATCCAATGAGGAGAGATTACAAGAAAGAAAATTATAGTAGAATGAAATAAAATTTACATCTTAATTCATCATATGAATTTTTTGTTTTTGGTGTAAAAGGTTATATTTCAGTTATGGAAAGAGTAAGTGAATAATTTTTGCATTTTATTTTGTAAGTTATCTCAGAGGCATTACAGTTAAACTGAGTAAAGTTCTTGTGGTAATAAATATAACATATTTACATAGCTTTTTATCTTATTAGACAAACTAATGTAAGATATACTAATGCAATCATTTTATTTTATTTATTTTATTTTATTATTTATTTTATTTTATTATTTATTTTATTTTATTTTATTTTGTGTGTGTATGTGGTACGAGGGATTGAACCCAGAGGCATTCTGCCTTCAAGCTCCAACCCCAGCCCAATTTTATTTCTTATTTTGAAACAGGGTCTCTCTAGGTTGATGACAGTCTCACTACTTGCTGAGGTTGTCCTCGAACCTGTGATCCTACTGTCTCAGCTTCCCAAGTACTGAGATAACAGGCATGCGCCACCACAACCCAGCTTGTAATCTTACTTTTGAAAGTGAAAAAAAATAGAAATTTGAATATTGTATATGCATTTATACAATTCTGTACCAGCATTCTGGTATTCAGTTGTCAAATGAAATGGAAATTTTGGCTGGTGTAGTGATACTGCAAATCATACCTAGGGGCATTCTACCACTGAGCTACATTCTCAGTCCTCTCGCATTCCTCCTGCCTCAGCCTCCCAGGTAGTTGGGATCACAGGTATATGCACCCTTGCCCAGCTGAAAATATATATTTGAATGAGGAAGTTTTCAGTTTTCATGTTCTCTAGAGAAATATGCTGACATAATACACAGTGTGTAGGTAAAATTAAATGTTTTTTTGAGGGGTGGTGTTGGGGATTGAACCCAGGGCCTCAAGCATGTTAGGCAAGCACTCTAACACTAACCTGCATCCCCGTCTCTGAAATTAGAATTTTTATAATGTGACTGGTAATTGAGTCAGTAAACGTGTAGATTTTATATTCATATAAATTTATTAGAAAATAATGTTATAATTCATAAAGTTGCAAAGTATATGTTTCTTATAAATGCCCTATCCATACTGTAATAAAACCTTTTAAAACTCCTGAATGTATATATGATCACGTGCATGTTTTGGCATGCATTTTATTGAAAGATGGTTATAACTTACCTCATTGTAATTATACCATTTTGTGATTAAGCTAACCATATAAAACCAAAGGTTTTTTTCCTTTTTTTGGGGGGGGGTAGTACTGGGGATTGGTAGCCCAGGGGCATTTTACCTCTGGGCTACACCCGCAGCCCTATTTTTTATTCTTTATTTTGAAACAGGGTCTCACTAAGTTGCGGAGAGTCTCACTAAGTAGCTGAGGCTGGCCACGAACCCGGATCCTCCTGTGTCAGTCTCCCAAGAACTGGGATTACAAGCACCACACCTGGCTTAAAATCGAAGTATTAAATGTATCTGGAGACGACTGTGAATTTAATCTTTCTTAATATTGGGATTTTTTTATGCCACTCACTTGGCTTTCTCTTATTTGAAAATTTAAATTCCCAGTAATTAAGATCAGAGCCAAAATTAATGAAATAAAGATTAAAAAAACAGGATCAGTGCAACAGAGTTGGTTCTTTGAAAAGACAAACAGGATTGAAAATTTAAATTCCCACAAAAGATCATATAAATGGTGCAAACATTTAGAGTTTAATTCCAAAGCGTGAATCTGTAACATCTAAGCAGACATGTAGTCTCCTCTTCAAGTGCAGGTCAAAGTGTATTTACAGTTGCCCCACAGTTCCACTCACTATTACTGCCAATATGTCTGGAATACAATGTGTATTTTCTTTCTGTTTAGGGGTTAATATTAAAAGTATGTTTTTAATTTTATGTGAAATTTCCACGAGAATTTTAGTTGAGACCCATACAGATTACCCTAGGAATTTAAAGTCTGTAAAAATTTGTAATTCGTCTTTGTTTTTCAAATGAAATTGAAGCATTTAAAGTTTAATTTTAAGCATACATGCCACAATAGTGCATTTAAATATATCATTTTTATTATACTATGAAAATATTGTAGCCATTTCTCCCTCATATGTATATATTGCAAATACTCTTTTCCCCATTCTTAGTTTAGAATCATTACTCTCGACTCTGTGTATGTATGAATTTTTAGGACATAATTTTAGGAACAAGTCATATAGATTGTATATTATTTTATTTTAAGGGAAATTATATGCAAATTAAAAGTAGAATTTATTTAAATTAACCTTTTTATACCTAGGTGATACATCACATGCAACTGGATCATGCAAGGATCGGTTATCAGGAAATTCTCTTGCTGGTACTTTTTTTCGGTGGGAAGAAGATGAAATACCAAGGTTAGTTAATGTTGTAAAGAAAATGAACATTTTGTATATATCCTAGTTACGACCAGAAATCAGTGGTTACAATTTAATTTTAACTTTTTATTACTTTAGGTCTTTTTAACTTATAAGTTTATCAAAAAAGCAAATCTCAATATTAATACATTTCATGGAATCATAGATTTAAAAACAGACTATGAAGCCTAGTATGGTGGCACATGCCTGTAATCCCAGTACTTCGGAGGCTGAGACAAGAGGATCCCAGGTTGGAGGCCATACTTAGCAATTTAGTGAGACTCTGTTTTAAAATTTAAAAAAAAAGGACTAGATGTGTAGCTTAGTTATACAGTGCCCCTGTGTTAAATCTCTGGTAACACACACACACACACACACACACACACACACACTGAAAATGTACCTAGATATTACCTAATTAATTTAAATGAATCTGTGGTAGATTGTTGTAGCATCCAGCTTCATCATGCGTTGTAAATTGAGATCTTGTCACTTGTTAAGTAAAAAATCATCTTTATAATAAAATAGCAATTTAAACTGAAATAACACATTTTTAATAAAAATAACCCCTCAGATTTGTAACTATTAAGCATTGTTTAAATACATTGAAATGCTGTGTTTTCTAATAGTATACTTTGTAATTTCTTTCAGCTAGTGTATTGATTATACTTTTTTTAAAAAATATATTCCGAATGCTTAGGTTTCTCTACCATAAAGTAGACATGTAATCAGCACATATCTAAATTATCAATCAGTAGCTTTATCTACATAAAACTAAGGGATTTCTTTTTCATACCACATAGCATTGACCAATCTTTTTTATCCTTTTGTTGGTCAGTTGAATAGTTAGGATTTTCCACTTTCACTACATGTGTGTCAACTGATGCTTTTTTATGAAGCATCAGGTGACATGTGTAGATAGCAGCAGAGATATTTTTTATGAATAATAAGGGGGAAATTGTCTAGTTAAGTATCTTTGTTTTTATTTCATAATAAATTGTGAATTTATTAATCAGTTGAGCATAAGCTATCATAAAAATATTTGTTTAGAGCTTAATTTATATAGTTTCAGACCTCTAATATGTACTTGATAGAATTTCCATATTATAGAATTATTTGGGGTTTTTTTAATACCTAAAGCTAAGAAAGAAATTTATTAAAAATGATAGCAACATATTGTTTTATGACTAGAATATTGTATTAGAACGAATCTTTTTTTTTTTTGCGGAACCGGGGATTGAACCCAGGGGCGTTCTACCTCCGCACTACACCCCCGGCCCTATTTTTTATACTTTATTTTGAAACCGGGTCTCACGAAGTTGCGGAGGGCCTCACTAAGTAGAGAGAGAGAGAGACAGAGAGAGAGCTGAGGCTGGCCATGAACCCGGATCCTCCAGTCTCTGCCTCCCAAAGTACTGGGATTACAAGCGTGAATCTTTAAAGACTTTGAAGTAATATGGACAGTCAACAACTCTTCATTCTGCTTATTAACAAGCATCAGGACTTTCTGATAAACATGCAGCTACCTTAGTTTCTTCACAGATGTAGCAGAATTGTTTTTATAATCATGTTGAGATGATTGATTGTACACATTAGATCCCCTTGTCTTCAAAATTCTGTACCTAGTAGCTTTTTTCTTTTTACATAATTACATGTTTTAATGTTATTGTTTCTTTTGCCACAAAAATCTTACTCTTGGACATCCTTGACATTTACAATATAATTTTTTTTCAACTTGAAAAACTTTTTAGTATTAGAAAGTAAATTGTTGCCGGGCATGGTGGCGTGTGCTTGTAATCCCAGTACTCGGGAGGCTGAGACCAAGGATCTGAGTTTGCGGCTAGCCTCAGCTTAGTGAGGCCCTCCGCAACTTCGTGAGACCCGGTTTCAAAATAAAGGATAAAAAATAGGGCCAGGGTAGAACACCCCTGGGTTCAATCCCCGGTACTGCAAAAAAAAAAAAAAAAAAAAAAGAATAAAAAAAATAGAGCTGGGGGTGTAGAACCAGGGGCATTCAGAGGTAGAATGCCCTTGGGTTCAATCCCCAGTACCACAAAAAAAAGAAAGTAAGTTGTTAACCATAAACTATTTTATATGTCACTTCAATTCATGGCAAAACCAATTTTGATAAATTATATGAATGAAGAGGACAATTTTGGAATTATTTTTTCTGAAAGGTAAAAGGATAGATTGTGATAGGTTGGCTGATAGGCCCTTTCTTTATCAATGGTAAAAAGATATATGTATGTGTATGGATATATTGTGTATATATACACATAAATTCATATATACATGCATATATATTTGAATTGTAAAAATTCTGTGCTTTAACAAATTTCTTTCTTTTCTCTTTCCTTTTCTTTTTTTTTTTTTCTTGCAGTGCTGGGGATTGAACCCAGGGGTTCACACATGCCAGGCAGTCACTCTACCACTGAGTTATACCCCCAGTCCTAACAAATTAATTTCTAATCTTTCTTCAAAGTTTTCTTATGGATAGAAAATGAAAAATGAGGTCTTGTTAATATGTGTCTCTTAGAACATTAAAAATGTTTTATATAAAATGTTAATGAAATATGCCATCCCCCACTTTGAAGTAAAATTATGGATCTCCCCTTTTCATTTTGGTGTTGGTTTTGGTAGGAAGAAGAAAATGAGTAAACAGATTCACGCTAGATGTTGTCTTTTCATTATGGCAAGCATGGACAATTATGTGGTGTCTTCCTCATCTTTAGTGGCTCTGATGGGGGCGGGAGGAAAGCGGAGCTTTTGAATCAAAGAGCACAATAGTAGGAAACAACCCTCTGTAGTTCTCATAAAAATTAGTGAACTTGCGGTATCATTATTTTTGCTAGCTATGAACCCACTATTGAATATTCATGTAGTTTATTAATTCCATAGTTATGAAGAATTTTAAAGCTTTCTCCAACTCAACAATAGTTGAGTGCCCACTTTCCCTCATCTCTTGTTGCATGTTTTCTCCTCATTTCTTGCAACCCATTTGTGATTGCTGAAGAAAATGCTTCTAGACAACCGATTTCTTATGTGTATGGTTTTTGTTGCATCTCTCTGTTGTGTCTCTGTTATTCTATCCCATTCTTCCCTGAGCATAACCACATGCTAAAACACTGAATATTCCATATATATACATATATATGGAATATTAAGTATATGTATATACATTTATATAATATAATTAACCAAAATATGTAGAATATACCACAAAGGATCTCAGCAGGTTTGTCAGTATAATAGGTTTTGTATTTTCTTATCCTGTTTTCATTTATACGTACACACAGTATCAATTATGTCATGAATAATTTAATATTAAAACTTTTCTGTTTACTACCTAAATGCAAAATCTTGTATAAGAAAAACCTTAACAAAGTTTGCTGTAACATAGTTATTCTTTTTATTACAGCTCTTTAATACTGGAAGGTGTTGAGCCACAGAGTACATGTGAATTAGAAGTGGATGCTGTAGCTGCTGACATCTTAAATCGACTGGATATTGAGGGTACATGCACAGTTATCTTTAATATATATTTTTATTTGTAAAACTTAATGACCAAAATAACGCCGGGCGTGGTGGCGCACGCTTGTAATCCCAGTACTTTGGGAGGTGGAGACCAGAGGATCCGGGTTTGCGGCCAGCCTCAGCTAGCTCGCTCACTCTCTCTCTCTCTCTCTCTCTGTCTCTCCTTAGTGAGGCCCTCCGCAACTTCGTGAGACCCGTTCAAAATAAAGTATAAAAAATAGGGCCGGGGATGTAGCGCAGAGGTAGAACGCCCCTGCGTTCAATCCCCAGTACCGCAAAAAAAAAAAAACTTAATGACCAAAATAGAGCAGAAACATTACTACAAAACTAAGATATTATAGAAGAGGATACAAAATATTTTGAAGATTGTTTCTATATTTCTGATGGGATAGTCATTAGTTTTTCATTCATATTTTCATTCATATGAGTGTGAAACTAAACTAACACTAAATAAAATTAACTAATATAAAATAATTTAATAGACTCTGCTCTTTTATTTTCAGGGAGGGAACCCTTAGATCTTTTGACTATGATCAGGATGTTTGAGCTTTACTTATTTGCTAGGTTTTGGGGAATAAGTAGAAAGCACTAAAAAAGGAGTAGCATAATATATATAGGTTGAGATAGTTCCTCTATTTTATTACACCAAGTAGGCAAGTGTTTTTCTTTTTGGTACTAAAGGTTGAACCCAGAGGCATTCTACCTCCAAACTATACCCCCACCCCTATTTTATTTTTAATTTTGAAATACGGTCTCACTGAGTTGTTCAGGGTCTTGCTAAATTGCTGAAGCTGGTCTCAAACCTTCAATCCTCCTGGTCTCAGCCTCCCAAGTATTGGGAGGTAATTGTTTTTCTTCAAAGTCCATATTTAGCCGGCATGGTGAGTACCTGTAATCTCAGGAACTTGGGATGCCGAAGCAGGAGAAGGCTCACAAGTTTGAGACCAGCCTCTGCAATTTAGTGAGACCCTGTCTCAAGTAAAAAATAAAAAGGCTCGAGATACAGCTCAGTGGTAGAGTACCCCTGGGTTGTATCCCTAGTTCCATTAAGGGGGGGAAGAAAAAGGCAACATTTATTAATGAAAAGGTTAGCTTTTTTTAAGCACAAATTTTTCACATTAACACTTGTAGTATTGACGTATTATTGTGATTACAGCTCAAATTGGTGGAAACCCTGGTCTACAGGCCATATGGGAAGATGAAAAGCAACGGCGAAGAAACAGAAATGAAACTTCTCAAATTAGCCAACCTGAATCACAAGGTATAAATTTAATAGCACTCCAGTGATGTTTTAAGCTAATTTTCCTTTAACACTAGATTTTACTTTTCAAATTATCTTTAAATTTTCTATGTAGTTTTCCTATTGTCATTGCTGTACAACCAGTAATTCTTTCTTTACAACCATCTCCAAAGTGTCCCTTTATTGTCCTCCTCTCTAGAAGCCGACATCTCGTTGCCCTTGATTCTCACTATACCTTGTCCTCTTGCTCTACTCTTTGTTGATTTTCCATCCTCTAGTATTTCTAAATCTCAACTTAGAAATACTGTTTAGTTCATTAAGCTTTAATAATGTAACCCATGAAAAACTGCCCCTGAACTATTTTCTGGGAATGTTATAAAACTCACTTTGATCATCATGTACAGCTCTGAGGAAAATACCCATTTTTATTATTAAATGTTGTGACATTCAGAAAGAGTTTTAGGAGGCTCATATAAATACCATGGATACAACAAAATCTTACAAATAATAATCAAAGATAAAAAATTCAAAAGGCAAATGTATTTAAGATTAATATAGGCTTAGTTAAAGTCCAGTTAAATTATAAATTTTTACTATAATGGCTAGGGTATTAAAATATTTTGATAAAATTTGTGTGCCTTTTAAAATAGAAACATTATATTTTACAAGGGAGAAATTTCTGGTTTCAGGATGTACAATACATTTATAGGTAGAAAGCAGTATTTTTCTCTGAGATTTAGGTTATAACTATAAAACTTAATCATGAATGGACTGTAAATACTTAATTTTATAATTTCAGTAACAACTGTTTCTCTTTTGTTTGATTATGTAATAGGACTACATTTACATGTTTTATGTGCCAAGAGAAAGATAGGAAATTGCTGCCATTTTTTAATTTATTTAGAAAAGAGGAAAAGTGTTCATTTACTGTCTACATTTTTTAATACACTTTTAAAATTCAAAGATCGCAGGTTCGTGCCAGCAACAGAGAGTGAAAAAAAATTTCAGAAGAGACTTCAGGAAATTCTCAAACAGAATGATTTTTCTGTGTAAGTGGCTAATTATTATAGATCTCAGAACTAATTTTATTGCTTTGTTATCTAGTTTATCATAAAGTATATGTTTTAATTAAGCAGGACATTATCAGGATCTGTGGACTATAGTGATGGATCCCAGGAGTTCTCTGCTGAGTTAACATTGCACTCTGAGGTTCTATCTCCTGAAATGCTTCAGTGTACTCCAGCCAATATGATAGAAGTTCACAAAGACACAGAGTTGAGCAAAGGTGAGATTGTCTTTTCAAGTATACAGAAGATACCATAACAGACATCTGTGTATCTAGCAATGAGATATTAATAATTATTTTAGTTTGCTTGGTCCCTCCCACACCCCACACGCAATGAATAAACATGGATATAGCAAAAATTCTCTCTCCCGTTTACCCTTTCTATGTCCCTAAAGGTAAGCACTATCCTAGAATCGGTACAAACTGTTACCATGTATGATTTTGTATTTTACCACTATATATACTTTTTTTGTGTGTATGTGGTACTGGGAATTGAACTTGGGCATTCTACCTCTGAGCTACACCTCCAACCCTCTTTTATTTTTATTTTTGAAAAAGGGTCTTGCTAGGTTGATGAGAGTCTCACTACCTGCTGAGGCTGTTCTCGAACCTGCAATCCTCCTGTCTCAGCTTCCCAAGTATTGGAATTAAAGCATGTGCCACTATGTCCGGCTCTATTTTTTTGTTTTTTTTTTAGGCTTTAAATTTTATATAAATCATAAATTAAACAACTTGGCATAAATTAACTATTCATTATCTTTTTTAAAAACTTTTTTCTGTTTTTGGTACTGGGGATTGAACCCAGAGGCATTCTACCTCCAAGCTACACCCCCCAGCCTGATTTTATTTCTTATTTGGAAACAGGGTCTCGCTAGGTTGCTGAGAGCCTCGCTAAGTTGCCGAGGCTGGCTTTGAACCCGCAATCCTCCTGTCTCAGCCTCCCAAGTACTGGGATTACAAGCGTGCACCACCATGCCCAGCTCATTATCTTTTTTTTTTTTTTTTTTTTT
>PVJS01002131.1:11566-60801 GCA_004027185.1 Glis glis | reverse complement strand
TTACAAGCATGTGCCACCACGCCCGGCTGTCATTATCTATTTTTAAGCAACTTAATTGAAATATAATTTGCACAGCATGAAATTCACTCATTCAAGTATATAATTCAGTAATTTATAGTAAATTTACTGAATTGTGCAAACATCTACACAATCCAATTTTAGATTTCCATTAGCCCAAAGGATCCCTTATTTTCATTTGTAGTCAGGGCCCTTCCCATCTCTAATCCCAAGTAACTACTAACCCACTTTATGTCTCTACATTTGCCCTTTCTAGATATGTCATATAACTGAAATCATACAATATATAGTTTTTTGTGTCGGTCTTCTTTCGCTTAGCATAATACTTTGAAGGTTTATTCATGTTGTAGAATCTATCAGTATTCCATTCCTTTTTATTGTAAGTTTTCATTAAGTGTCTGTACCATATTTTATTAATCCATTTATCAGTTGGTAGATATTTGAGTTGTTTTCACTTTTGACTGAAAAGAATAATACTGCTATAAACAGTAAAACATGAAATTTAGAAGAAATATGAGAAGAGTTGTAAAATAATGGAAGTGGTAGCAAATGAAGTCAAAGAATAAAGTTCACTGCAAAGATTACCTATGTATAAAAAAAAATAATTCTGTCAACATTTGAGTATAACTTTTTGTGTAGGTATATGTTTTTATTTCCTCTGGGTAGGTACCAATAAGTGGAATTGGTAGTTCATATGGTAAATCTGTGTTTAATTTTTTAATAAACTGCCAGGCCATTTTCCAAAGTGGCTGCACTGTGTTGCATTCCCATCAGCAATATATGAGGTTTTCTGTGGCACTGCCTCCTCACTAATGTGTGGTATTAGCTGTCTTTCTTTTAATGTAGCCATCCTAGAGTATAAAATGGTATCTCATTGAGGTTTTAATTTTCATTCCCCTCATTACTCATGATGTTGAGCATCTTTTAATGTCAACATTATAACTTTGAAATTTATCCCTGTTTGTTTATTTTAGCTGATTAGTGCTCAATTTTGAAACTTAACAGTTTATCTACTTTCTTACAAGTATTTGGTGGTTTGCACTTTTGTAGAGTGCTATATCTGTGTTTTTATGGCCTGTTTAAGAGCTTCTCTACAAAACACATATAAGTGTATTTTGCTGGGTACTATGATGTATGCATTGTACTCAGATAGCATCGGTTCTAACAGGGTTTCTGAAATGCATTTAGTTTATACAAGATTAGTAAATAAGAGAATAATGGATGTTTTACTCCATAGTCTCTTCTTCCAATATGCAATTTTTATAGGCAAAGGGAGCCTCAGCATTTGATAGTGTCAAATAATAAATTTAAACTAATAAATATGAAAGAACATATGCCACTCTAATTTTTTGAAATGCTATCTCAAATTTTTCTTAATCTGCATTTCCTATTTATGAGTGTAAACATCTTTAGAGGTCATTTGGATTTCTTTTTATTAGTTATTTATTGTAGAGATATTTCCTCCCTATGAGACTTCTACAAAAGTCTTCAAAAAAATTTAGCTTCTTTTTCCCAACTTTAAAATATTCTAATTTTTAGTGTTTTGCATGTCTTCAATTTTAATGTCAAGTTTACCAATATCTTCCTTTATAGTTTGGTTTACCTCATTTTTGAGTCCTTCCCTACCCTAATATAATGAAAGGTTTCTCTTAAGTATTTACACCTAAGGCTTATGTGTGCTTTACAATTCGTTTTTCTTGTTTGTTTGTTTTATTTTTTCCTATTTAGGTCTTTAATTCATTTGAAATTTTACTTATATTTTTAATACTTCTATTGGTGCATTATAGTCTCACATCATAATGTAGTTCATAGTAATAGTGACATACACTCTCATAGCACTTGATGAGCTTTCTCCCATATTAATAATAAAGATCTAATTATATTGTGTGTGTGTGTGTGTGTAAGAAGCTAGTTGTGCTGACACATCTATTTAACAGTTTTTTTTTGTACCCTTGATTTCCCCTACCTCTGTCATGTTCATCTATGTTAGGATTATATTGTTTTAATTACATTTTTAAAATAAGCTCTTGTCAGGACAGATCTTTCCTGAATTATTCAGCTTCACAATTGCCTTGTCTACTCTTGATCCATTAAAAAAGCTCCCCAATGTTCATTTTAGGATCACATTGTTTGGTTTTTGTGAAGAACTCCATTAGGCTTTTATTGGGAATTCGTTGAATTTATCAACTGGTTTAAGAATATTTTTTATCTTTTTGTATCAGCTTATCTACAAACATGATATATTTCTCATTTTATCTGGTCTTTCATGTCCTTCTATAGTTTTGTAATTCTTTGTAAAATTGTTGTATGCCTTTTGTTTTATGTACTCCAGGTACCTTTTAATTGTTGTAGTTGTAAATTTTATCTTTCTAAAATTATATTGTCTAATTGCTCATATTTGGGGACTTCACTCATCTTTTATATCAGTCTTTGATCCAGCTACTTGTATTAGTGCAAATTGTTCAGATGTATTTTTCTCTTGTATCTTCAGAGCAGAGTCATCATCTGCAAATAACTATCTTATTATTTCCTTTCCCATGATCATACTTACTTTCTTCATGTCTTAATGCACTGCCTAAGAACTCTAGGATGATGTTGAGTAGAAATGTTAGTCTTTTTCCTGACTTTAAACAGAATGCATCTGTATTTCATTAAATATGAGATTTACTACAGGATGTTGGTAGATATACCTTCATCAGGTTAATATCCTTCTGTTTCATGTTTGCTTAGAAATTTGTTGTATTTTAAGTCATGAGTGTGTATTAATTTTTACCAAATATTCTTTTCTGAGTTTATTGAAGTAATTAGTTTTCTCTTTTATTCTGTTGAAGTGGCAGGTTACATTAAATTAATTTTTAGGCCAGGCATGGTGGCGCACGCTTGTAATCCTAGTACTTGGGAGGCTGAGACAGGAGGATCGCAGGTTCGAGGACAGCCTCAGCAATTTAGCCAGGCTGTCAGCAACCTAGTAAGACCCTGTTTCCAAATAAGAAATAAAATTGGTCTGGGGGTGTAGCTCGGAGGTAGAATGCCTCTGGGTTCAATTCCTAGTACCACAATAAAAATAATAATAATTTTTATTTTGTGATGTTAAACTCTCATTGCACTCCTAAAATAAACTCTTCTTGGTCACAATGTGGTGTAGTTTTTTAAATGTTGACATATCTGTTTTTCCAATATTTTGTTTAGAATTTGAACTTTTTTTTAATAATTGAGAAAGAACCATGCTTTGGCTCATTAAATGAGTTGTGGAGCTTTCTCTCTTTTTCAGCTCTCTTTTTGAGAATTTTAATTAGATTGAAATAATTTGTTTCTTAAAGATTTGATAGATCTTGTCTGCAAAACCATCCATATTTTGTAGTGTTATTTTTTTGTGGGCAGATTTTGTGTGCAAACAGGTGAGAGGTATTAGAGGTAGATTTAAACTAATGATTCAGTTTCCGTAATTGTTGTAGGTCTACTCAAGCTTTCTACTTCTTTTTCTAAAAAATCATCCATTTATTCTGATTTTTCCATGTTTTTGATATAAACTTGTTCATAGTATTATTTTAACATCTTATATCTTTAGCACACCCCTTTTATTCTTAATATAATTTACTTTGTAAATCTGCTTTTATCATTCTTCCTAGTCTTGTCTATGGTATTATTAGTTTCAAAGAACCATTTATTTTTTTGGTCCTCTTAAAAATGAGTTATTTTTTAGTTTTTTCTTTATTTGTTTTGATTAAACACTCATTAGCCCAGCTATGTCCTAGGATGTCCTACCTCAAAAGTATTTCTCCCAGAAGATTTTAACTCTCTTTTTAAAACTCAAAAACATTTAAGTCTGATTAAATACTTGAAGTAGGAAAACAACTATTTTCTAGTTAGCTGTCATATAACTGCCTGCTTTTTTTTGGTGTGTAGCCTTTTTCCCCCTTACTACCTTCTCCCTCCGTCTTCCTCCTTCACTCCCTTTCACTAGATTATACTAAAGGATATATTTTATCTTTATTCTTAAAAGTATTGAATCCTCCATACTTGAAACACTGTAAATGTTGAAAACCCACTATTTTTAAATAATGAATTGGAAAGTTTCTGAAAAATATTCAGTTAATATAAAATGAATTTGTTTACCCATTATTTTGAACCATAGAAAAGAGTTTTATTATTCAAAGAGGAGAGTTTTTCTCCACCTACTTCTTTGTACATTTTTTATACAGTGATTTTTATCAGAGTAATATAATTGTCTATACATACTAGGTAGAATCAGAAAGGCTAAAGAGATTGTAAACATTAGGTGATCCACAGATTTAGGGATTATTTGTTCTGTTTTCATCATTATTAATTATTATTATTAATTCATGTAACTCATTAGATATTCCCATGGCTTTTTTATTGAATTTGACTATATATGTATTTAGTATATATATCACTGATACTTTAAATTTTTAAATAGGTTTAGATTGTAATACTTCATAATTTACACAAATTCTAAATGATAATTTTAAGAGTTAGGCCATTACTGTTTCTGTATTCTTTGTCATCTTAAGGTCACACTAAACATCAAGTTGAAGAAGCACTTATTAATGAAGAAGCAATTTTGAACCTCATGGAAAATAGTCAGACTTTTCAGCCTTTGACCCAAAGACTGAGTGAGTCACCAGTTTTCAGTAAGTAAAAATGGTTCCATAAATATTCATTATTTTAAATCAATACAAGAGCTGGGCATGGTGGTGCACGCTTGTAATTCCAGTTTGGGAGGCTGAGACAGGAAGATCGCAGGTTCGAAGCCAGCCTCAGCAACTTAGTGAGGCTCTCAGCAACTTAGACCCTAATTCCAAATAAAAAATAAAATAGTTCTGGGGGTGTAGCCTGGAGATAGAAGGCCCCTGGGTTCCATCCCCAGTACCACACACACACAAAATCAGTACAAGTGCATTTGTAGGGGGTATTTTTCTTTGATTTGAAGAGATTGATGTTTCATATTTAATACTTTATTGAGTATAAAAACGAAACCTTGCATAAATCAAGTAGCTTTGTTTTTTGTTTTCTAGGTAGGTTTTTCTAAAATTGTGAAAGAAAATACTTTTTTTAAAAAGTCTTACTTTGAGGAAAATCTGTATTACCTCAGGAAGAAAATGCACTTTTTAAAATTAATATTCTCTAAAGTGAAGTACATTAATAAAACACCACAAATGGTTCTTTCTTAGTGTCAAAAGTTTCCCTGCACAGTTCTTCTCAAGCCATTAAATTTTGGCCAGCATAGTAGAGGACAGTTATTTCTGAGTTTCTCTGCATCACTCTAAATTCATTTTCACTAGCATTATAAAGCATTTGCAAAATTTCTTTTTAATAATTTAGTCTAACTTAACATATTTTGCAGAATTTTGAGATTTTGTTACATAAAATGAGATATTACATTTCGTGCCTCTTATTTTGCATGGTATAGTCAATTTTATGCTTCTTTACTTTCCATTTTAAATTTTTTATAGTATCAAATGTGATAAAAGCTCCAGTAAATGCCTTCTCTTTATTATTTACACTTCATCTGAATAGTACATAAATTGGCTAATTATGCACTGTACTAAAATTATACATACTCATTTCAAAACACTTTAATCAGAGGGAACTATTTTCTTTTTTAAATGAGTAGTAACATGTATAAAGAAATCATCATTAAGATCATATTAAAAATTAATTTGAGCTGGACATGATCGTGCATGCCCGTAATACCAGTATTTGGGAGGCTGAGATGGGAGGATCACAGGTTTGAGCAACTTAATGAGACTCTCAGCAATCTAGCAATACCCTGTTTCAAAACAAAAAATAAATTATAAAAGGGCTGGGGGTGGAGCTCAGAGGTAAAATTCCCTTGGGTTCAATCCCCAGTACCACAAACAAGCAATGAAAAATTAATTTGAAATTTAAAATCTAAAATGTTCTATTTCTCCATCTGAGTAAGTGAGTGTATATAAAAGTACTTTAAATTATATCCTAGTTATTTCAAAAACCAGTTAGGAGAAGAACATAGAAAAGTTAAAGAATTTTAAAAAGAGTGAGGCAGCTGGGACGTGGTGGCACACGCCTGTAATCCTAATACTTGGGAGGCTGAGACAAGAGGATTGCAGGTTGGAGGACAGCCTCAACAAGTAGTGCGATTCTCATCAACCTAGCGAAACCCTCATTCAAAATAAAAATAAAAATCGGGCTGAGAGTGTGGCTTGGAGGTAGAATGGCTCTGAGTTCCATCCCCAATACCAAAAAAATAATGAGGCATATACCTATTTCATTACATTAGTCAAATATATTGTAACATAAGCAGATATAATTTCACCTAGTTACAAAGTGCAATCTCAGTGTTATTAAAGATAAAAACAAAACTATAATTCTAGGTTTCAGAAGTAGATCATTGACAAAATGGCTCTTATGAGCAAATGTTTACCATTGGTAGATTCACTGAGTCAATTTCTTTAATGTTAACAGAGGATGCCTAAAACTTGATATTTTAGTAAATGGGGATATTTTACTGTTACCTCTTTTAACAAAGAAAAGGATTTTGTAAGGTGGGTATGGTGGCACCCATTTGGCTTAAAAGAAGCCACACCACCAGCCCTATTTATTTTTTATTTTGAAACAAGGTCTCACTAAGTTGCTGAAGGTCTCACTAAGTTGCTAAGATTGGCCTCAAACCTGTGATCCTCTGTCTCAGCCTCCCAAGTACTAGGATTACTTGCATGCACCACCATGTCTGGCTGTAACTAAATATTCTAATGCAGAAGGTCTAAGGATCACACTTTGATGGAAGAGCTACATCAGTCTTTGCAACAACTATATTCTTTTAGCATGTGTCAGTATCTATGATGTTATTGTTATTTTATAATCTGAATTATTGTATTACTTAGAACATGTATTTGTTTGGTAATTGCTTCACTTGTTTTATAGTAGACAGTAGTCCTGATGAGGCTCTTGTACATCTTCTTGCTGGTTTGGAAAGTGATGGATATCGGGTGGAAAGAAATGGAATGCTATCACCATGTCACTCTTTTGGAGACACTAAAATTCCCCAAAATAGTGATGATGAAGAAAATGAACCACAGATTGAAAAAGAAGAAATGGAGCTTAGTTTGGTGATGTCTCAGAGATGGGACAGCAATATTGAAGAACATTGTGCCAAAAAGAGGTAATTTTTTTGTTATTTCAGTTATTTTATGTTTTGATAATGGGGGTTGAGCCCAGAGGGGTTCTACCTTTGAGTTACACCCTCAGCCATTTTTATTTTGATACAGGGTCTCGCTAAGTTGCCAAGGCTGGCCTGGAACCTGCAATCCTCTTATCTCCATATCCCAAGTACTGGGATTACAAGTGTGCACCACCATGCCCAGCATTATTTTAATAACTTCCTTTTGTCATTATCACTTTTCTTTAATCAGAAATTATTTCTTGCGATTACTTATAATATGAAATGCCTTATGATCTAAATTGTCTTTTAAATCCTTAAGCCCGGCCACTCGTGGTGGCACACACCTGTAATCCCAGTACTTAGGAGGCTGAGACAGGAGGATCCGGGTTCACAGCCAGCCTCAGCTACTTAGTGAGGCCCTCCACAACTTAGTGAGACCCTGTTTCAAAATAAAGAATAAAAAATTAGGGCTGGGGGTAGAATGCCCCTGGGTTCAATCCCCAGTACCACCAAAAATAAAAAAATAAAAATAAGCCAGGCATGGTGGTGCACGCTTATAATCCCAGTACTTTGGGAGGTGGAGACTGGAAGATCTGAGTTCGCAGCCAGCCTCAGCTCTCTCTCTCTCTCCCTCTCCCTCCCTGTCTCTCTTTCTTTCTTTCTCTCTCTCTCTCTCTCTCTCTCTCTCTCTCTCTGTACTTAGTGAGGCCCTCTGCAACTTCGTGAGACCCGGTTTCAAAATAAAGTATAAAAAATAGGGCCGGGGGTGTAGCACGGAGGTAGAACGTCCCTGGGTTCAATCCCCAGTACCGCCAAAAAATAAAATAAATAAATAAAAAATAAAAATAAAAAAATAAATCATTAAGCCCTCTGAAGTATTGCTTTGTCTTTCATTTAGCATATACTTCATATTCCAAGCTAAGTAAAGTTTTTCTACAGCTTTTAAAACCTAACTTAGAAATCATCTGTTTGTATATACAGTATTAATATCTGTGAGTAATAAATGGGGCAAAATTGAAGCTCCTTCTTATCTCAGAACTTGAAGAAATGAGTATCTTTAAACTGTTATAGGTCTAAACAACAATGTATGGAGTCATATTGAAGACAAGAATTGCCTTCCAGGTCTGATTATACTGAAGGAATTAAATATCAAAAAATTAAAAAATAAAGTCTCAGAAGTAAACATTGGTATTCTGGTTTGTTTTACAAGATTAGTAAGATGGCACTGCAGCTTTCTAAATCCGTTTCTGTGAACTTGGATGGTTTGAGTCTTCCCCCTAAGTTGTATGATCTGTGTGTAAAAAAATTAGGCTCCTGAGCCTGAAAGACTGAACATGTTTTTTTTTTTTTAATATACTAAAACTTCTGAAGTCTGTTTAAAATTTTTAACCCCAAAGCCATTATTGAAGGGAGAAATAAGTTAATTTATAAATTCAATTTGTTTTTATGTAACATAAGTATTTATTTTTCTACCTAATAAATAAAGGTTTGGAAATCTCTAGATATGATGTTATATTCTCTAATATGCTCTCTTTTTTCATAGTAGGCATGGTTTATCCCATAATTAAATTCATGCTTGTGTGTTAATTAAACAGACCAATTCTGTGAAAATCATGCCCATTATAACTTTGGGAAAACAAACCTTACTGTTCATAAATGTATATTAGAAAGAAACTGAATAATAGAAGCATAATATCTGGGAAAAGAGTTAATTTTATTCCACCCCAATTATCTTAGTTTTTATTTATTTTTTGTTTGTTTCGTTATGGCACAGTGGATTGAACCCAGTGACATTCTACCCCCAAGCTACACCCCAGCCCTATTTTATTTTATTTGGAAACAGGGTCTCGCTAAGTTGCTGAGGCTGGCCTTGAACCTACCTACAATCCTGTCTGAGTCTCCCAAATACTAGGTTTATAGGCATGGGTCATACCATGCCCAGCTTCTGAAGTATCATAGTTTTAAAATACTGTAAATGTAAACAGAAAGAAAAGGAAGAAAATTATAAGGATGTGTGAATGTGTCACATTTGAAGAACATTTGAGAATTATGGGAAAAGTGATAAATATGTTTATGTATTTTTAAGGTTTATCATGTAGAAAATGATATAGGACTGCTCCATATAGCTATAAAGGACAAAACCAGAAATAATGTATGGAAATAGAAAATGAAAATTTTGTGTAATATAGAAATATAATAACTAAATATTAGAGTTAAGAAGAAAGATTTTGTGGATAGGAAGGCAGTTACTAACAACTAGAGCCAATAACAATGAAAAGATTATCTTGTGAGACAGTAAGCCCTTTATACAGAGAATGTAAAAACACAGATTGTATCAGATCTGTTAAAAATATATTTTTTAGCCGAGCACAGTGGCATGTGCCCTTTAATCCCAGTACTTGGGAGGCTGAGGCAGGAGGATCACAGGTTCAAGGCCAGCCTCAGCAATTTAGTGAAACCCTCAGCAATTTAGCAAGACCCTATTTGAAAATAAAAAGGACTTGGGCAGGTAACGGAGGTGGAATGCCCCTGGCTTTCAATCCCGTGTGTGTGTGTGTGTGTGTGTGTGTGTGTGTGTGTGTGTGTGTGTTTACCATGGGTAAAAAATTGGAAGAGAGACATTAGATGACCTCTAGTATCTCTTTTAGCTCTTAAGATAATGATTTTATGACAAATTATGATTTGGAAAAAACTTATAGGTGAAACTGTTCCATGCATAATAAAGAGATAGTATTTTCAAGCCGTGCATGATGGCACACACCTGTAATCCCAATATTTGGGAGGCTGAAACAGGAGGATTGCAGGTTCAAGGCCAGCTTCAGCAACTTAGAGAGACCCTATTTCCAAATAAAAAAAAATCAAATAGGGCTGGGGATGTAGCCCAAAGGTAGAATGCCCCTGGATTCAATCCCCAGTACCAAAAAAAAGGGATTATTTTCAAACTTTTGAGACCAGAAAAAGAAAAACTTGGTTATGAATAGAAAGGTTTGCCTATCCAAATAAAAGGGAAAGTATCAGGTTAGTATGAGAGGAAATTTACAGAGATTGTTTATCTGGACTTCAAGGTCCATCTAAATTTCTCACTAACCCTACTTTGTAGCTGTTGCCAAATTTACCCAGTATCTTCACTGCTTTCTAGCCCTTCTTGGATCCTTGTTATTTTCTCTGTGGCCCTGACTTGAATGCCCGCCCTCATGTTTTTGGCTTCTCCATTTTAGAATGTAATGATTGTATATTTATGAAGACTTCCTAAAATATGCCAGAATTCCACCTTTTTAGAAATAACTGGGTTCTCACCCAAGCTGCTATATGTGTAGATCTAAGGCTAGGATGAAGGAGAGAATGTAAGAAAGAACATGATTAGATATGGTAACCCAGGGTATTGTGGAGCTGTAAATGTAGCAATTATGATGTCTTCTAGCTCACATGAAAGGAGTTAAAAATTCTATGTACAATAACTTTTTTGAAGGTACCATAGTAGGATAAGTTACAATTTCAGGTCTTCCTATATTTTATTCTTATAGTCAAATTAGACAGCTCATTTGCATCTGAGATATTCTTTTTTAGTCATCATACTCATCAGTGAATTGTAATATTCTCTAGGTCACTGTGCAGAAATACCCACAGAAGTTCAACCGAAGATGATGATTCATCTTCAGAAGAAGAAATGGAATGGAGCGATAACAGTTTACTTCTTGCCAATCTTTCTATACCTCAGTTAGATGGGACTGCAGATGAAAATAGTGGTAAGCAAGCAAGTCTATTGTGAGCATTTGGTTATTTAGGGGCTAAAAACTTTTTTTGGGGGGGGCGGTACCAGGGATTGAACCCAGGGATGTTTTACCTCTGAGCTACACCCCCGCCCTATTTTTTATACTTTATTTTGAAACTGGGTCTCACAAGGTTGCGGAGGGCCTCACTAAGTAGCTGAGGCTGGCCGCGAACCCGGATTCTCCGGTCTCTGCCTCCCAAGTACTAGGATTACAAGCGTGCTCCACCACGCCTGGCTTAAAAACATTTTATTTTGAAACTGTAATCAATTTCTATATAGCTGATTAAGTGAAGGTATAGTGACACTATTTTGTCCTTCTCCAGGAATTTTTCTTTAAAAAAAAATGTAGACATGGTTCCTTCTCATTTCTACGAAGATATAACATTTGATAATTACTGATTTCAAGCTTTGTAAACTATAATCAGTTTATTGCATTAACATTTAAGTAGCATAAGAAACAAAGAAATATGTTCCACCTATTTGAAGTAATGCAAAGAAGCATATTATTTTATGAAAAAATTTAATTGTGACATTATTTTTCCTTTATCCCCCCCAAAAGACACTGAATGCTAATATAATCTTTTTCTGATTAAACAAAAAATGTTTAAAATAATGACTAATAATTGTAACTAACTCTTGATTGTTTAGATTATGTTATCTCAATGATAAGGAGTGAACTTTTTGTTTAAATAATCATTTAAAAAATACAAATTTAACAATATATATATGTTTTTTCCTTTTTCCTTTTTCCTTTGCAGTACTTGGGATAGAACCAGGGGCATAGAACCAGGGGGCACTCTGCCATGTAACTACATGCCCCGCTTTTTTTTTTTTTTTTTGAAATACGATCTCCCAGGCTAGCCTGGAAATTGGGGTCCTCCTGCCCTAGCCTACCAAGTAACTGGGATAACAGGCATGCACCATTGCACCTGGCTCAAATGATTTCTTCCTTGGTGATAGTATCTTGATATGGGAGAGTATTTTAAAAATTAAGAGTGGGAATGAAATAAATTCTTTTTTCTCTCATTCCAGACAATCCATTGAACAATGAAAATTCTAGAACCCACTCTTCTGTGATTGCAACAAGCAAGCTATCAGTAAAACCCTCCATCTTTCACAAAGATGCTGCTACATTAGAACCCCCATCTTCTGCTAAGATTACCTTTCAGTGTAAACACACAAGTGCCCTTTCTTCACATGTTTTGAACAAGGAAGATTTAATTGAAGACCTTTCACAGCCAAATAATACAGAAAAAGGTCTAGATAATTCAGTTACTTCTTTTACAAATGAAAGCACTTACTCTGTGAAATACCCTGGATCTTTAAGCAGTACTGTCCATTCAGAAAGTTCTCATAAAGAGGGTGGTAAGAAAGATATCCTCCCTGTATCTTCCTGTGAAAGTAGTATTTTTGATTATGAAGAAGATATTCCATCTGTTACAAGACAAGTACCAAGTAGAAAGTATACAAACATTAGAAAGATTGAAAAGGATGCTCCTTTTATACATATGAACCGTCACACTAGCGAGAATACATTGGGTAAAAACTCTTTCAACTTTTCGGACTTAAGTCATTCAAAAAATAAGTTATCCTCTGAAGGAAATGAAAAAGGAAACAGCACAGCTCTGAATAGTTTATTCCCTTCATCATTAACTGAAAATTGTGAATTGCTATCATGCTCAGGGGAAAATAGAACTATGGTACATTCTCTTGATAGCATTGCTGATGAGAGTGGATTAAATAAACTTAAAATCAGATATGAAGAATTTCAAGAACATAAAACAGAAAAGCCAAGTCTCAGCCAACAAGCAGCACATTATATGTTTTTTCCCAGTGTTGTTCTTTCTAATTGTCTCACTAGACCACAGAAACTATCTCCTGTCACATATAAACTACAACCTGGCAATAAACCATCCCGGTTAAAATTGAATAAAAAGAAACATATAGGTCATCAGGAGACTTCTACCAAAAGTAGTGAGTCTGTTTCCTCAAAAGATGGTTGTGTACAAAGTAATTCTTATAATAGTAATCATGAGAAGGATAATGTATTGGCCAGCGATTTAATTAAAGCCACTCGTGGAGCTTTTGAAAACAAAACACCTACAGACAATTTTATAGACTGTCACTTTGGAGATGGATCTTTAGAAACTGAGCAGTCCTTTGGACTGTATGGAAATAAATACACACTTAGAGCCAAACGCAAGGTAAATTATGAAACTGAAGATAGTGAGTCAAGTTTTGTAACACACAACTCAAAAATTAGCCTACCTCATCCCATGGAAATTGGTGAAAGTTTAGATGGAACTCTCAAATCTCGAAAACGAAGAAAAATGTCTAAAAAGCTGCCCCCTGTCATCATAAAATATATTATTATTAATAGATTTAGAGGGAGAAAAAATATGCTTGTGAAACTAGGAAAAATAGACTCTAAAGAAAAACAAGTAATATTAACAGAGGAAAAAATGGAACTATATAAGAAGCTTGCACCTTTGAAGGACTTTTGGCCAAAAGTTCCTGACTCCCCTGCAACCAAATATCCCATTTATCCATTAACACCAAAGAAAAGTCACAGAAGAAAGTCAAAACATAAGTCTGCTAAGAAAAAAACTGGTAAACAACAAAGGACAGATAGTGAGAATATTAAAAGAACTTTGTCTTTCAGGAAAAAACGCTCACATGCTATTCTTTCTCCTCCCTCACCATCTTACAATGCTGAAACCGAAGACTGTGACTTGAATTATAGTGATGTTATGTCTAAACTAGGTTTTCTTTCCGAGAGAAGCACAAGCCCTATCAATTCTTCTCCACCTCGCTGCTGGTCTCCCACAGATCCAAGAGCTGAAGAAATTATGGCTGCTGCAGAAAAAGAAACAATGCTTTTTAAGGGTCCTAATGCATATAATAATAAGACTGTTAATTCTCGTGTAGGAAAAAACAGTCGAGCAAGAGCGCAGGTTAAGAAATCAAAAGCAAAGCTTGTTGTTAATCCTGTAGTTACCAAGAAAAGGAACAAACGAAATCAGACAAATAAACCAGTAGATGATGGGAAAAAGAAACCAAGAGCAAAACAGAAACAAAAAATAAATGAGAAAGGTACATCAAGAAAGCACATAACACTTAAGGATGAAAAAATTAAATCTCAGTCTGGTGCTGAAGTTAAATTTGTACTGAAGCACCAGAATGTGTCTGAGCCCACAAATAGTTCTGGGGACTCTCAAGGACTTTTTAAACAGAAAGAGGTGTCACTAATAGGCTCTGCTGCAGATTATCCCCTTTCTGCTCCCCAACCCACTTCAATCAATGCACAACCGAAGTTATCTGGCTGCTTTTCTGCTTTCTTAGAAAGCAAGAAGTCTTTAGATTTGCAAACATTCCCCAGTTCACGAGATGATTTGCATCCATCAGTTGTTTGTAGTTCTATAGGGCCTGGAATCTCAAAAATTAATATTCAGAGGTCTCATAATCAAAGTTCTATGTTTACTCTAAAGGAATCAGCCTTGATTCAAAAAAATATATTTGACCTTTCCAATCATTTGTCTCAGGTAGCACAGAGTACACAGATGTCTTCAGGTATAATGTCTCCAAAGACAGAAGAGAATACAAATATACAAAAAAACTATTTGTCGTCTATTGGAAAGTTAAATGAATGTCATAATTCCCTAGAATCAAAACCAGACCAGGTCTTTGCCCCTAATTTTCTGCATTGCAAAGACAGTCAGCAGCAGACTGTGTGTACGGCAGAGCAATCAAAGCACAGTGAAACTTGTTCTCCAGGAAACATGGCTTCAGAGGAAAGCCAAATGCTTAATAATTGCTTTGTAACTTCCCTGAGAAGTCCAATCAAACAAATAGCATGGGAGCAGAAGCAAAGGGGCTTTATTTTAGATATGTCAAATTTTAAACCTGAAAGGGTAAAACAAAGGTCATTTTCAGAAGCAATTTCACAAACCAAAGCACTTTCTCAGTGTAAAAATCAAAATGTGTCAACACCTTCAGCATTTGGTGAAGGACAGTCTGGACTGGCAGTTCTAAAAGAATTGTTACAAAAAAGACAGCAGAAAGCACAAAATGCAAATACTACACAAGACCCATTATCAACTAAACAACAACCAAACCAAAACATTTGTGGTTCTCTTGAACATAACAAAGCAAATAAACGGACACGATCAGCAACATCTCCAAGAAAACCTCGAACTCCCAGAAGTACAAAACCTAAAGAAAAAACTCCCAAAGTTCTAAAAGTAGACTCTCTAAATTTACAGAACTGTGGCCAGTTAGATAACTCCCTATCAGATGATAGTCCCATCTTTTTTTCAGATCCAGGTTTTGAAAGTTGTTACTCACTTGAAGATAGCTTGTCTCCTGAACATAATTATAATTTTGATATTAACTCAATAGGTCAGACTGGATTTTGCAGTTTTTATTCTGGAAGTCAATTTGTCCCGGCTGATCAGAATTTGCCTCAGAAGTTTCTAAGTGATGCTGTTCAGGATCTTTTTCCAGGACAAACTATAGAAAAAAATGAATTTTTAAGTCATGACAGCCAGAAATGTGATGAAGACAAACATCATGCCTCAGATTCAACCTCATGGATTAGATCTAGTTTAAGTCCTGAACTTTTTGAGAAATCATCCATAGATAACAATGAGAATCACCGCCACAACCAATGGAAAAATAGCTTTCATTCTCTGACAACTCGGACTAATTCAATAATGGATTCTTTCTGTGTCCAGAAAACAGAGGACTGTCTAAATGAAAAATCCAGATTGAATAGGAGTTCAGTAAGCAAAGAAGTGTTTCTCAGCCTACCACAGCCAAGCAATTCAAACTGGATTCAAGGTCATACCAGAAAAGAAATGGGACCATCTCTTGATTCAGTTAATACCTCTTTTAATACAATACTTTCCTCCCCTGATGGTGAACTTGTGGATGCAGCCTCTGAAGATTTAGAATTGTATGTTTCAAGAAACAATGATATGTTGACACCAACTCCTGATAGTTCACCAAGGTCTTCCAGTTCTCCCTTACAATCTAAAAATGGCAGTTTTACCCCTCGAACTGCTCACATTCTAAAACCACTTATGTCCCCACCAAGTAGGGAAGAAATTGTGGCAACTTTGTTGGATCATGACCTTTCAGAAACTATTTACCAGGAACCATTTTGCAGTAATCCCTCTGATGTGCCAGAAAAGCCCAGGTAATTAGAATTATCTGCCCCCCTTGGATCACTTTGAGTAATTATTGTGTGTATAATATTTGATACCTGATTGCTAGTTTTCTGTGTGTAATACTGTACTTGTATTGTGAAAACTATTCAGAATTATAGACTTATTAAGAAAATTCACAAACTAACTACAAGGGTTATACCTAGAAAAATATATTTAAGTTGATTGGACTTGGATCTACTGTAATACTTTGTCTCCATTAAGAATTAGAAGAGTAGACACTCACTGTGACATGCTGCAAAATTAAGAAGTATGTCATGCCAGGCATGGTGGCTCATGCCTATAATCCCAGTAGTTGGGAGTCTTGAGATAGGAGGATCACAGGTTTGCAGTCAGACTCAGCAACTTATTGAGACCCTGTTTTAAAATAAAAAGGGCTAGGGGTATAGCTCGAATGTAGAATATCCCTGTGTTCAATCCCTAGTACCACAAAAAAGAAGAAAAAAGTATATTGTAATATTTTTAAAGTATTACACTGATCTTTTTTTTCCCCAGTTGTTAGGGATCAAACCCCAGGGCCTCACATATATACTATGCAAGCATTCTACCATTCAGCTATACCATACAGTGATCATTTTTAAAGTAGTATTTTTTAAAATGCTAAAACTTTTTGAAGAGAACTTCATTTTTTAAAAGGTATTTGAAAATGAGTGTTAGCTTTGTCACCATAATAAATACCTGAGATAACAACTTAGAGAAAACAATTATTTTTGGCTCACAGTTTGAGGTTCTGGCCCCTGAGCAGATGGCCCTGTTGCTTTGGGCCTATGTCAGGGCAGCACATCATGGCAGGAGCGTGTAGCAGAACAGTTCTGGCTTACCTCATGGCCAGGAAGCAAAAGTGGGAAAGAGGAAGAAACTGGGGTCCCACAGCCCCCTTCAAGGCCACACTCCCCCAATGACTTAAAGACCTCCCAGTAGGCCATACCTCTCAAAGTTTCCACCAGGTCCTGATTATATGCCCTGACTTTTAGTGACACACACACACAAGGTGTGGATATATATCATTATATATTTGTCCAGCCCATAGAATATACAAGGCCAAGAATGAATCCATATGTAACTAGGCTTCAGTTAATATACTGTGTCAGTGTATCAGTAGTAACACATATACCACTCTGATAATGGTTAAGGCTATGCATGTGTGCAGGTGCAGGGGACATATGGAAACTCTGTATGCTCCATTCAATTTTGTTTTGAACCTAAAACTGCTTTAAAACTTTCTTTAAAAAAAAAAGACAGGATGAATGCCAGCTTTTACCCAGCAAATTAGCAATAGTTGCTATAGGATATCATTTAAGAAAGCGGTAAAGACTGGGAACATAGTGGTAGATCACTTGCCTAGCATATGCAAGGCCCTCTAATCAATCCCCAGCATAAAAAAAGTGATCAGAAATACAGAGTAGAAGTTCCTTTCCCTCCTCTGATGACTTGAAGTTAAGCGCAGAAACATTCCTCCTCTTCCCAACACAGTTTTACTTAGTACCTACATGAGACTCTCTCCTTACTTCACTCTTAGATTATATGAATGTTGTTCCTTAAACATCAGTTTCCATTATTTTGGGGGCTCTGACTATTAGTGATTATGGTATATTTTTCAATCAAGCTATTTTTCTACCATATATATGTGTGTGTGTGTGTGTGTGTGTGTGTATGGTAGAAAATATATATATATTTATGTATATATATATATATATATATTTTTTTTTTGCGTGGTACTGGGGCTTGAATCCAGGAGCATTTTACCACCAAGCTATACCCCCAGCCCTATTTCTTATTCTTTATTTTGAAACAGGGTCTCACTAAGTTGCAGAGGACCTCACTAAGTAGATGAGACTGGCCGTGAACCTGCGATCCTTCTGTCTCAGCCTCCCAAGTACTGGGATTAAAGCATGCGCCACCATGCCCGGCTTTTAATTTTTAATTACAAAACGTACCATGTGATATTCATTAACTTTGTTTTAATTGTTATTGTCCATTTTGACACTTGTCCTAATGCTAAAATAGAATTATAGTAACCATTATTTTGGAAAATAATTTTTAATTAAAAATCTACATATTCAGTATAGAAATGTAGGAAGTATAAAAAGAAATAAGTCACACCATTTCTGTCTTTAGTGATAGCCACCATAGTATTGTGATGTGCTTTCTTATATTTTAAAATGTATAGTTTTTAGTTTCTTTCGTTTTATAAAATGTGATCTTATTGTAGTCACAGTAGTATATCCAAATTTATGATTTTCTTGAAACACTATTTTAACAACTACTGAGTAGTCTGTCATATGTATATTATTGGATAGAAAGGGTATTTCTTGTTTTGCCAAAATATAAAAGTCATGTGATTAGTATTTTTTTCATAAAGGATTTCTTGTATTTTGAAGTTTTTCCTTATAGCCCTAGAATAGGATTGCTGGAAAATGTAAGGTTCTTGATATATATTGTGAAATTTTTACCATGCTACTGATAATATGAAAAAAGTTGAATTCACCACACTTCACAAATGATTATTGTTCTTGATTTCATTATGATCTCTGTATCAGTGTTAGTGAGTTGGGTATGGTCACATGATAGGTACACTAACTTCCTTCAACAGCAATGAAAGAGAGAGAGAGAGAGAGAGAGAGAGAGTGTGTGTGTGTGTGTGTGTGTGTGTGTGTGTGTGTAGAAGATCTACTGGGGATTGAACCCAGGGGCACTCTACCTCTCTTACACCCCTAGCCCTATTTTATTTTTTATTTTAAACAGGGTCTCACTAGGTCACCAAGACTGGCCTTGAACCTGTGATGCTTCTGTCTCATCCTCCCAAGTACTGAGATTACAAGCATGTGCCACTGCATCCAACTTCATGAGCAATAATTCTGTTTTTGATTTTTCACATAGGTAGGAAGCAAAAGCAGGCAAGGTGCTAGACTCTGGTTACAGTGTTCACTAGTAGAGGCCAAAATCTTTACCTATAAAGGGGGGCAAGGAATTGTGATAACTCTGATGCTCCTCTTTCAGTTCCAAATCAGAAAACATGAATCCAGTTAAGTTTTACCTAGAGACCAAGACTTTTGGGGAATAATTCTTTGAGAGAAGTGATTGGAAAACTAAAAACTCTCTTCATATCCATAAAAGAGTTATCATGAGGAAGAAAGACTAAACTTACTTTATATGGCTGTGGTAAGCAGAAATAGTATCATTGGATTACAGAAAGAGGCTTCACTTGAGAGTTAAAACTTTTGGAAACTAAACCAGGCTATTTTTTAATTACTAATTCCCCACATACATATACACATACATTATTAGCATTTAAGCCATGAATTTTGGCTCTGCCAGCTCTTAAGTTCTTAAGTTAGCACTAATTTCTTTGACTTAAAAGAAAGAAGAATTGTGGTAATTCACCTCAATTGTGTGTTTTGTTTTTGGTGCAGGAGATTGAACCCAGCGCCTCACGCTTGCTAAGTGCACATTCTACTACTGAGCTATACTGCCAGGGTGTAATTTTTTTTTTTAATGATTGATTTGAGGGATACTAAGATGTATTTGAATTGACTGGCTTTGCTAAACTATTAATAGATACTAGAGGATATAGATAAAATCCAGGGATATAGGCTCTGAGTGATAAATTACTCCATTGTTTTAATCCATATATGGTAAAAGTTACTTAAGATTAGTTGAGGTAAGGAATCTGATGAGTTTGTGTCATCTCCTTGAAGGAAACAAGGCTTCCTAGGGCACTAAAACAAAACAAAAAGAATACTTTCAATTGTACTGATGATATCTTCCAAAGGACATTAATTTGGTAGTCATATACCTGTGAGAAAAAGCATATTGAGTGTAAATATAGAGTATTCCTGACTAAAAAAGGGGAGAGGGTTGGATGGGAAGAAAGGGATGGGCATGTTTACGACTCCAAAAGGGCCTTGAAAAATCTTTTTGATGGGAAATTTAAAATTTTGGTAATTGCTTTTTAAAACAAAACATTTGTTCTAAAATATGTCGTTTATAGGGAGATTGGTGGACGACTCCTTACGGTAGAAACTCGACTTCCAAATGATCTGGCTGAATTTGAAGGAGACTTTTCCTTGGAAGGACTTCGTCTGTGGAAAACAGCATTCTCAGCAATGACTCAAAATCCAAGACCAGGATCACCACTTCGTAATGGCCAAGCAATTGTCAATAAAGGATCGAGTAATAGTCATAAAATGGTTGAAGATAAAAAAATTGTGATTATGCCTTGCAAATGTGCCCCAAGTCGACAACTGGTTCAAGCATGGCTTCAAGCCAAAGAATATGAACGTTCTAAGAAACTGCCTAAAGCTGACCCAATTGGAGTTATAAAATCTGTTGAGAACTTTAGCCCTTTAGTTAACCCACATGACAAACCTGTAGTGCCTCTACAAATGGATACAAACTCACATGTACTTTCCACTACAGCATATACCAAGGAAGATGTTAATAATTCTCCGATTGCTTTACAAGCACCAACCACAGGATGCAGTCAAACTGCAAGTGAAAGTCAGACACTGCTACCAGTTGCCTCTGCAAATGATCCTGAGAAAGATGAAGATGATGATGATAACTATTATGTTAGTTATAGCCCTCCTGATTCTCCAGTAATTCCCCCTTGGCAACAAGCAACATCTCCAGATTCCAGAACATTAAATGGAAATGACAGACCCTCATCACCAGTAGAGGAGTTACATCCTCTAGAGGTTGACAACTTTTTAAAGCCAATACATGATGGTATACAGAAAAGCCCTTGCAGTGAGCCTCAGGAGCCTCTGGTGATCTCTCCAATTAATGCTAGGGCAAGAACTGGGAAATGTGAATCACTTTGCCTTCATAGTACACCAATTATACAGAGAAAACTGCTGGAAAGGCTTCCTGAAGCAACTTGCCTTAGTCCTTTATCAACAGGTAAGTGTATAAATAATGGAAAGGTTCCAAAATGTTTTTCAAAGATAGAAACAAGGGCAACATTAAATTGTGTAATGAAAATCAGAACTTTAAGTTGTAGCTCAACAAGTAGATTTGTATTTATTATTATTATGTCTTGCAAAGTCATCACATGGACTTTTTCATCTTTCTGCTATTAAATCTGCTTCCATTCAATCTTCCTACCTTCTAGGTGAAATACAAGAGCCTTCTCAGAAACCCTACCTTTTTCCCAACTTGATTTTCCCCATTTGCTTTTTCTACACATGCCCAAATCTCTTCTACCTTTTAAATAGAAAGAAAAACAAAAAATTCCCTTGACCTTTTATTTCTAGCCAGCTTCTGCCTTCTCCCCTTCAAAGCCAATTTTCCTGAAATATTTCTCTAATTTGACAGCTCCATTTATTTTTCTCCTATTGATTTATCAATCCACTCTAAATTTTGCTGCCATCATTTCATTGTTACAGCTTTTGTAAAGATTCTCAGTTAACTTTTTATAGTTTAAACTGGTAGATGTATTTCAGTGTTCTTATCACATGCCTTCCAAGAAAGCAGTGTCCTATTGACCACGTGTTCCCAATTAAAGTTCCTTCTCCCCTTAATTTTCTTCCTCCTTCTCTGTTTCTTCCTTCTTGTTGATTCCCTTTGGAACTTACTGTTCTAAATTATTATCTAAGTGTTGGAGTTTATTATGGCTTGACTTTAAGGCTTAACTCCATACTTCTTCCCTAAATGATCTAATTCCTGTCTGCAGGATGAATACAGGCAACTTACAAATTTGTATTTCCATTTCAGAGCTCTCATAAGCTCCGGAGCACTATATCCAGCTGCCTATTTGGCATTTTTCCTTGAATGCTCAAAAGCACGACAAGGTCAATATTTTTAAAACTAATTCGCTATCTCACTACACACATTCACCACACTTCACCAACCCAACCATGTATACACATATATATGTGCCCACATATAGAAACCCATCTAGTCTTTTAGTTATTCTTATCTCAGTGAATAGTACCTCAGTCTCTTAGCTACGCAAGTCAGAAACAGAATTTATTTGTAACACCCACCCTGATTCCCTGAATCCACCATGTGATTTCCAATACATTACCAAGTCCTATTACTTATTTATCTTCTAAGCAACCCAAATTGATCTATTTCATTCTACTTTTGCCACCCCAACTGCCTTGCTGGGTTTCTGCACTAGCCTTCTTACCCACTTTTATAAATTTCTAGTTCTTTTGCACGATAATTAGGAAAATCCCTAATCGATTCCTAGTTAACTACTACTCTTCAGATTTCAGCTCAAAGAAGCCTTACCTAATCTCTTTGACCAAATAAAAGTTCCCAGTTGTATTTGCATTTGTTGTGCTTACCCCAGTCCATAGTTCCTCCTTATCCACAGTTTCTTGTTCAAAAATTAGTTACCCACAAGTGACTGTGGTCCAAAAATATTAAATGGAAAATCATAGAAATAAATGATTCCCAAGTTATAAATTGTATGCCATTCTGAGTAGCATGATGAAATCTCTCACACTTTTCTTCCTGGGATGTGAATTATCCCTTTCCAGCATATCCATGCTGTATATGCTTCCCTCATTAGTCACTTAGTAGCCGTGTAGGTTAGCACATCAACTGTTGTGCAGTTGCAGTGTTTATGTTCAAGTAATCCTTGTTTTTCTTAATAATGGCCCCAAAGAGCAAGAGAAGTGATGCTGGCAATTCATATATACCCAAAAGTAACCATAAAGTGTTTCCTTTAAGTGAGAAGGTAAAAGTACAATAAGTTGTTTTGAGAAAGAAAAAGACCACATTCATATAACTTTTGTTACAATATATTGTGAGAATTTAGCCATTGTTGATCATCTCTTACTGTGCTATTTTATAAATTAAAGTTTGTCATAGGTATGTATGTATAGGGAAAAACATAGTATATATTGGGTTCAGTACTATCCATGGTTTCAAGTATCCACTGGGGATCTTGGAATGTATCCTCCACAGATAAGGGGGACTACTATTTTATTTTTCTATATCTATGGTGAATTTTTGGTTCTCTCTCTAGAACCCATGAGAGAAGAGAGTATCTTTTCCTCTTCTCATAAATACTTGATAACTAAGTGAGTAAATTAATTGATTCCCATGAATAATGACTGAAGTATAAAACATAGTTTTAAAACATAATTGTTGGCCGGGCGTGGTGGCGCATGCTTGTAATCCCAGTACTTTGGGAGGCAGAGACCAGAGGATCCGGGTTCGCGGCCAGCCTCAGCTCACTCGCACGCGCGCTCTCTCTCTCTCTCTCTCTCTCTCTCTCCCTCTCTCTTTCCCTCCCTCCCTCCCTCCCTCCCTCCCTGTCTCTCTCTCTCTCTCTCCCTCTACTTAGTGAGGCCCTCCGCAACTTCGTGAGACCCGGTTTCAAAATAAAGTATAAAAAATAGGGCCGGGGGTGTAGCGCGGAGGTAGAGCGCCCCTGGGTTCAATCCCCGGTACCACAAAAAAAAAATTAAAACATAATTGTTTGTATAAAAAATGCAAAATTTAAGCCGGACGTGGTGGCGCACGCTTGTAATCCCAGTGCTTGGGAGGCTGAGACAGGAGGATCGCAGGTTCGCAGCCAGCCTCAGCTACTCAGTGAGGCCCTCTGCAATTTAGCGAAACCCTGTTTCAAAATAAAGAATAAAATATAGGACTGGGGGTGTAGCTCAGAGGTAGAATGCCCCTGGGTTCAATCCCCAGTGCTGCAAAAAAAAAAATGCAAAATTTGAAAGTTATTTTGGTAAGGATCAGAGGTTTGAATTGGTTTCATTTTTAAATTATTAACTTTGTTGGGAATTATAGGACAATACTCACAAATGGCACGTGTTTGGGACAACAAACTTTTTTTAAAAAACAGAAGTAGGTAATTTTGATATACAAGTTAAAAAAATGAAATTTCTTTCTACAGAACCAAAAACCCAGAAGTTGAGTAATAAGAAAGGAAGTAAAACTGACACTCTTAGAAGAGTTCTCTTAACAACACAAGTGAAGGTAACTATACTAAACATATTTACAGATCAGTGGTATATCCAGTCTTATTTTTAGATTTCAGTTAGATAATTGATCATTTGTGTCTCAATTTAAAAAATTTTTATTTCTTATATTTTACATCATTATTTACATGTCTTTGAGACAACAAGAAATTGCCTATTTTTTAGTTATTTTTGTTGTTGGGATCTAAAAGATTCTTATATGTAAATACAAATATTACAGAGAAAGTGAATATGATAGCCAAAATGTGGATTATGAGGATACAAATACATTAACTGATTACTGGCAAAATCAGAACAATCCAATGACAGCAGAGCTCAAGTAAGTGATTTTTGATCCCACCAAAAATATATCCTTTTTCTTGGTTTATTACTTTTTTCTCAAATATAACTTAATTTTTTCAATTTACTTCACTAAGTAGCAAAGGAAAACAACATTATTTACCACTGAAACTGAAAAGTAATAAATGTCTTTATTCAGATACCAAACTAATTATAGTACTTAACTTAGAAGTACATGTATAATAAAAGTATACATTAGACATGTATCCTTGGAAATATATGGTGGAAATCACTTCCATATTGGCCACTTCTCATAAATATATTTTAGCACTTACCTCCTGAGATTATACTTTTTAAACTTTATTTATAAAATTATTGAATTATAAGCTATATATATTAAAAGCAAGTACCACTGATTTGTATGTATAAATCAACATTTTAGGAGAAATGGTTAGTGGATTTTTTTAATATACTTTTATTGATACGTTATAATCTCACATCATAATGAGGTTCAGAGGGATAGGGGCATACATGCACACAGCACTTGGTGAGCTTCCCCCAGACTCCCACCCCAGCCCCTCCCCTCTCAATATCAATACATGATACTAAGACTGGTTGTTGATAATTTTGTATATGTATATAGCATCAGTGGAAGTGTTTCCTTCATCAGTTCTCCCTGGTTAATGGATTTAAAAAGCAGAAAAAATATTTTAAGAAATAGATTCTATTTTTTTCTAAATGCTCAGATTATTTATAGTATTTAATTCATCTTTCAGTTACATGTGTTATTAGGGTAAAATGCAAATCTTTTACAAACTCTAGCCAATGTAATTGCAAATAGATTAATTATCTGTTTGCCTTACTTTCGAGAAAGGTCAAGATAAATATACATGTGGTGTATCAGCTCTCTACAAAACTTATTTTCATTGTTTGGGGCTTCTAAATCCAAAGATCAACACATGATCTGTTTACAGATATTTCTACATATATGCATTGTATCAGATATTTTATCAGATATTTCTACATATATGTAGTTACTAGAATGAAAAAAATGCTAATAAAAGTTTTTTCTTGGGCTTAAAGAGATCATATAAGTTTATCATTTATTACTGAACACAAAAAGCATATTATCTAAGTGTGAATAAGTAGTCAAAAGAAAGAAAATGATTGCTTATTTATCTTTTTCTGGCTGTTTTTTTTTTTAATAGAATCAATTTGCAGCAGTAAATACCCCAAAGAAAGAAACTTCTCAGATTGATGGACCATCTTTAAATAATACTTATGGTTTCAAAGTCAGCATACAAAATTTACAAGAGGCAAAATCTTTACATGAGGTAAAATTGTAACAGTAAGGATACATACATTGTGGTCAACTATTAGGTTTTATTGAATTCTGTTCTCCTTAATCTTCATTTTTTTAAATTAAAACTACTTTGTGGTTTCACAATTCTCACAAATCTGATAACTGGAATTTAGTTTATAGAAGCTAAAATTAGAAAAGATTTTGAAATATTAGAATTGTATGTTAGTAAATCTATATTTCATTATTTGGGTATTATACTAGGATGTTATATCATCTAAAATGCAATACTTAATTGTATTTTGTTTTGTTGGTGCAGTAGATCAGAGCTTGCTACAAAAGATGATAAAATCATAAACTACATAACCTACTTACTTTCATATTACAAACCTTATGCCAAAGACTAGGACATTGTCTTCCAAAAATGTACATCAATTACAATATGGACCGGAAAGAATTCATAAATGGGTCACTATAAATTTATCTCTGTAACAGAAAACACAAAGCACATACCTGACTAGCAGTAAGATGGGATTCAGAGTATATTTTCATTATTTATGTCTGTGCTTTCATTGTGGTAGCCACTAGCAGTGTGGCTGTTGAGAACTTAAAATTCAGCCTATATAACTGGGGAACTAACTTTTTAATCTTACTTAATTTAAAACTCACTCATTGGAAAACTTGTTAAGAATGTTTGGAAAAACCTAGGTGTTATAAAATACCTTTTCAACTGTAAATTTTATGAAATTTAAATATAGAGCAAATATTTCCATAGAAAATTTAGCATACAGACTGGGCGTGGTGGCGCACACTGTAATCCCAGTACTTGGGAGGCTGAGACAGGAGGATCCGGGTTCGTGGCCAGCCTCCGCTACTTAGTGAGGCCCTCCGCAACTTAGTGAGACCTTGTTTCAAAATAAAGAATAAAAAATAGGGCTGGGGGTGTAGCTCAGAGGTAGAATGCCCCTGGGTTCAATCCTCAGTACTGTGCAAAAAAAAAAGAAAAGAAAAGAGAATTTAGCATCCACATTGAGACGTGCTATAAATGGTTACTTATTAAAAGGATAATATTTTAGATATACAAGTTGACCATCCATAATCCAAAATCTGAAACTTTGATCACTGACATGATGTCATAAGTAGAAATTAAATGCCTAGCTGTATGTGAAGGGTTGCAGTCAAAACACAAATGCACAAAAAATATTGTATAAAATTACCTCCAGGGTAGGTGTATGAGGTGTATATGAGACATAAATTAATTTTGTATTTAGACTTGGGTCTCATCCCTGATCTATCTCATTACGTATATGAAAAAATGCCAAAGTCCAAGATACTTTTGGACCTAAGTATTTTTTGGATAAGGATCAACTTGTATTATTAAATAAAGTAAAAAAATTTTTCAAATTAATTTTAACCAAGTTTTATTTCTATCAGATAGTGTGGTTTGTATGGTTATTTTATGTCTTTCCTCTTAAGGCAGAGAATTAGTAACCACCTATAAATTGTGATTTGATTTTTTTTGGTGGTGGTGGTACTGGGGATTGAACCCAGAGGAATCCTACCTCCAAGCTATACCCCCAGCCCAATTTTATTTTTTGTTTCGAAACAGAGTCTCGCTAGGTTCCCAAGAGTCTTACTATGTTGCTGAAGCTGTCCTCGAACCTGTAATCCTCCTGTCTCAGCCTCCCAAGTACTGGGATTATGATTACAGGTGTGTACCACCACGCCCAGCTGTGTGATTTGATTTTTTATTAGAGCTAGATTAGAACATAGCCTCACTCCCTCATTTGTTCATTTGTGTATTTTTTCATTAAACATCATTCATGTAGTTTTGTACCTGCCCCTGTACTAGCCCCTGAAGTCCAGATAAATTAGGGTTAAACTCAGAAATATATATCTTATCAAGTGTACAATCAAAATTAAAAATTAAAGGAAATATTCTGTTAAAAGTATCAAAGCAAAATTGAAAGACCTTAGCAAAAAGACTTGTTACATTTGGTTATTTTCATACTATTTGGAAAACATAATTTTCTTTTTTTCTTGTGGTCCTGGAGATTGAACCCAGAGGCGTTCTCCCTCTTAGCTACACCCCCAGCCTTATTTTTTATTTGGAAACGGTCTCACTAAGCTGATGGGAGCCTCACTGAGTTACTGAGGCTGGCTTCAAACCTGTGATCCTCCTGTCTCAGCCTCCCAAGTATTGGGATTACAGGCATGTGCCACCACGCCTGGCTAAAAAACGTAATTTTCTATTCATTTGTTGTGTGTGTGTAAATCATAGGCCCTCTTGAAGTTAAAAAAAACAGGACATGGCACACACCTATAATCCCAGTACTGAGACAGGAGGTAAAATGCCCCTGGGTTCAATCCGCAGTTCCACAAAAATAAAAGCATTTAGTATGTCTGTTTGGTTGCTGACTTCCTCTTAACACAGGCTTTCCTCATCTTAAAACACATTCTTAATAGCCACCTGGTGGTCAAAACGGGAAATAACCCCCCAAAATCTGTTTATACTCCCTTTCTTTGGGAAACTGTCCATAGCATTTCCTGCTTTCTTACCATTACCCAGGGCTAATCTCTAACTTCTACATATCAGTACTCAGGTACAGAAGAGAAGGAATCCTAGTTCCCCTTTCTCACCTACTTCTTGCCTAGTCATACTCTTTAAATCTCTCTTGCCATCTCTTTGTTCTATATGTTTGCTTAAAATATATTCCTAAGAGCAGCAATACTGTCCAGCGTGGTGGTGCACACTTGTAATCCCAGTACTTGGGAGACTGAGACAGGAAGATCACAGATTCGAGGACAGCATCAGCAAGTAGTAAGACTCTCATCAGCCTAGCAAGACCCTGTTTCAGAATAAAAATAAAATAGGGTTGGGATTATAGCTCAGAAATAGGATGCCCCTGGGTTCAATCCCCAGTACCTAAATAAGTAAATAAACACAGTAATACGCCGGGCATGGTGGCGCACACTTGTAATCCCAGTACTTTGGGAGGCGGAGACCGGAGGATCCGGGTTCGCGGCCAGCCTCAGCTCTCTCTCTCTCTCTCCCCCTTTCTCTCTCTCTCTCTCTCCCTTTCTCTCTCTCTCTCTCTCCCTTTCTCTCTCTCTACCTACCTACCTAGTGAGGCCCTCCACAACTTCGTGAGACTCGGTTTCAAAATAAAGTATAAAAAAATAGGGCTGGGGGTGTAGCGCGGAGGTAGAACGCCCCTGGGTTCAATCCCTGGTACCGCAAAAAAAAAATGCAGTAATACATTTTATATCAAGGAATAGAAAGGCAGAATTCTGAGTGTGAGATTTGGTTTGGTAGTGAAATCAGTCTTCAAGACGCTTTTCCCCCCAGGCTCATCCTTTTCTAATTAAATTGGTTGTTTTATTCTATTTGGGTTTAGGGGAGAAGTTTTCCTTTTACAACTTTGTATTTATCAAATTAATGCTTGCTGATTATTAAAAATAAAATCCAGAAGAATAGTAAAAGTTCTCAGGGACTAGGTGTAGAGTTCAGTGGTAGAATTCTTGCCTAGCATACATGAGGGCCTGGGTTCCATTCACAGCATAGCAGTAAGTAAGTAAATAAATAAATAAATATTAAATGTAAAAGTTCTTTCCCTTAGCTTTCCATTTTACTTGTTTTTTAATTAAATTTTTTTTTTTTTGCGGTACCGGGGATGGAACCCAGGGGCGTTCTACCTCCAAGGTACACCCCCGGCCCTATTTTTTATACTTTATTTTGAAACCGGGTCTCACGAAGTTGCGGAGGGCCTCACTAAGTAGCTGAGGCTGGCCGCGAACCCGGATCCTCCGGTCTCTGCCTCCCAAATACTAGGATTACAAGCATGCGCCACCACGCCTGGCTTAATTAAATTATTTTTTAAAAAATAGAAACAGTATATATTTCTGAGGAAAGTAGTAGATTTGTGGATATTTGTATTTATATATTTTCATCAGTTTGCAGGCAAGATAAATACAAAATATAAAGCCTTTATTAAATTTATGTAATCTAAATAATTACCAATATTATACTAGTAGTCTATTTTCCATTGCCAGGTATATGTATATGGTAAAATATACCATATAATCATGAATCTAGCCTGTATTTTGTTTTTCTTACTCATAGCTTCTACTTGCTATGTCTTTATTTTATTTTTAATTTTATTTTTTATTTCATCGTATTACCTAGGCTTTCCCCAAACCCCTGAGCTCAAACAATTCTTTCACCTCACTCTCTCCTGAGTAGGTGGGACTGTAGATCCCCTTCACTCAGCTCTGTCTTGAGTTTAGAAAGAAAACTAAGAATTACAGTTAAGGGGTTTTTAATAGCCTAGGAAAATTAAGTGTGAAAGCAATTTTTTTATATTGCATGCCAAAGAGAAAATATACAGTGGGTAAAAATCTGGCTGTTATGTAGTATCAACATACAATTCTTTTGTTGTTGTTGTTCAGGAAAAACTATAATTTTTTAAATCTGTTTATTTTACGCAAATCTAAGTAGCCTTCAAGTAGTAGCAAATTCATAAGTAGAAACTTTAAACAAAGGGAGAGAATCTCTTTTTAGTTTAAACTATAGGTACAGCTATAGTTAACTGTGTAAAGAGTAAAAAGTGACCCTAATTTGGATGTACAATCACTTAGACTAGTTCTCTTTCTCAAACGAACTTGTAAGAATTGAGAGGCACTACATATACGTTGGATTGTTTTAAATACTGTCATTGGGAAATTATAGCACAAACAAATATCCTAAAATAAAAATATTTGATTTAATCTAATCTTAAAAGTAAAAATCTTCACTTTTAATAAATATATATAGTTTAAACTATATATAATATAAAGTATTAAATTATGAATTTTTTCGTTATGGCCATATTTTCTGTAATTTTATATATCTTCTTAGAGTCTTAGTGAAACACACTTCTTTAAACATGTATTTCTCAAAAAAATTTAAACATTATTTTTATTTCCTTTTATAGATACAAAATCTTACTCTAATCAGCGTGGAGTTACATGCACGAACTAGACGAGACTTAGAACCGGATCCTGAATTTGACCCAATCTGTGCTCTGTTCTACTGCATCTCATCTGACACCCCACTACCAGATACAGAAAAAACAGAACTAACAGGTGTAATAGTGATTGATAAAGATAAGACAGTCTCTAGTCAAGGTATTGGGGGTTTTTTTTGGTTGGTTGGTTGGTTGGTTGGTTGGTTGGTTGGTTGGTTGGTTGGTTTTTTTGTTTGTGGATCTGAGGATTGAACCCAGGGACGTTCTACCTCTGAGCTACATCCCTAGCCCTGTTTTAGTTTTTATTTTGAAACAGGATCTCACTAAGTTGCTGAGGCTGGCCTCTTAACTTGGGATCCTCCTGTCTCAGCCTCCCAAGTACTGGGAATACAGGCATGCACCACCACGTCCAGCTTATTTTTATTTATGATATACCTGCCCACTCTAGGATGAATCTTTTTAACAGGGAGAATTTCTGTGCTGGAGATCTAATCCATGCAAGCATATAGACTCCTTTCTAAAATGTTTGTTGGGAGGGCAGGTAGAAGTTATGGGTAACTTTGTTCTAGATTCATTATTCTTACTTGAATTTTTGTCAAAAATTAGAAGTGGGCTCCAGATATGGCTCAGTGGTAGAGTGCTTCCCTAGCATGTGGGAGGCCCTAGGGTTGAGGTTTGATCCTTAGCATTGCAGGAAAAAAAAAAATCAAAACCAATATGATATAAAGATCTTAATAAATTTACAATTAGTATATCAAATTTGTTCTAAATATTATTTTATAAAATACTGATTGTTCATACAAAATCCATATGATTATGTATCTCGAGCTTGGGTAAACAATCATCCTTATGTGTGCAAATGCAGGTATTTTGTTGCTAATACAGAATTTCTCTTTGCTTTAGGAAGTGAAGTTAGTATTTTCTAGCTTTGTTTATATTTCTTTCTAAGTATATATACTTTTGGTTCAGAGGTTCTTCATAAAGTAAACCATGTAAACATTTTATAAACTGCAAGTGTTTCCCTGAAGTTTTAAATGGTAACCATTAGAAGTGAATTCAGTCGACTGAGGAAGAAGTCATAGCATAGAATAAAACCATATAGGAATTTAAAGTTTAGTTAATGGTATACTTGATCTAGCTCATACCCACCTATAAGCTGATTATTGAATTTTCATGAATTTTTCAAGATAGTTGATGTCCCTTTGATAGCTTGAAATCAACTGTATATAAAGTCTTTGCATCATAGACATAGACAAGCACTACAATCAGGACCTTTTCTTTTCTTTTCTTGAAGAGGTGATTGTTAAACATTTTCCAGCATGTCAATGATTAAAATAATCTCTGCTAAGCAAAACTCCTATTAAGAAGACCAAGATGGGTGTGATGGTGCATACCTGTAATCCCAGTACTTAGGAGGCTGAGACATGAAGATCACAGGTTCACGACCAGCCTCAGCAACTTAGTGAGACCCTGTTTCAAAATAAAAAATAAAATAGGGCTAGGGGTATAGCTCAGAAGTAGAATGCCCCTGGGTTCAATCCTCAGTACCACAAAAAAGAAAAAGAATGTAGACTTTTGTAGGAGAATAACTGAAAGTATGAAATTTGAGTTTTTAGTCGTACATTAAACTAAAAAAGTCTTTTAAGAAATTTTTCAAGAAATTGAGTTAATTATATTTTTTTACTTTGGCGAATGCTTTCTTAATTTGAAATACATAGCACTTTCACTCAGAAGTAAGGATTCATATTTTATATTATATATTATATTGTAATATAATGATATATATAATAAACATTTTGTTTATTTCTTAGATATCAGATATCAGACCCCATTACTTATCAGATCTGGAATTACAGGATTAGAAGTTACCTATGCTGCTGACGAGAAGGCACTTTTTCAAGAAATTACAAATATAATAAAGAGGTATTATCTTTTATATTTTTACTTTCCCAGTCTTTGTTCTGTTTTTTTCATGCTGTTACAGATAATATAGGTGAAGAGTAAGAGCATCCCTTCCTGTGACCCTTAAAAGTAGAGAATTATCTCTCAAAAGAAGATTTTTGCATTCAACCTCCCACCACATCACCATTTCTATCAGATAAGGGATAGGAAAAATCAGATCCTATTCTCAAGATGGGTAAGAGAAAGAAAAAAATATTTGCTTAACCTCTAGCTCTTCCCAGTTGGATTTTAGGATGATTTTTCTATGATGCTGAAATAAGCTTCTACTTTGGGAGCCAGCCATCATTTCAGTAGTGTTGAGATTGTTGTTTTGTTTTTTATTTTGACCATTTGCTAATTGATCTTGATGGTTAATAGTAAAACTTGTCAAGTTTTATGAAAAGAATTTTTTAAACAAAATGATTTTCATTTAAAAATAAAATAGATGAATCTTTTGCATTTTCTCAAGAGTATAACTCTTGGTAGCCATGGACTCTCTTATTAAATACATCACTTTCTAGGAACTTATGCTTTCTGCCCATTGCTAGGTTTAGGCTAGAAAATACTCTTTAGATCCTGATGTACAGATAAAAATTGTCCTTGAGCATGTTGTTACATGTACCCCTTTCTGTTCTGCTTTTGTAGTTGAACTTTATTTTGTAAAGACTGAAACAATATTCTGCATTAGAGGTCAAGGTGAGCCAAACATGGTGTCACACACTTGTAATCCCCAATATGTGAGAGACTGAGACAGAGGGTGGCAGGCTCACAGCTAGCCTCATTAATTTAGTGAGGCCCTCTGTAATTTTAGTGAGACCCTGTTTCAAAATGAAAAATAAATAGGGCTAGGAGTGCACCTCGGAGCTAGAATGCCCCTGGGTTTATCCCTGGTACCACCAAAAAAAAAAAAAAAAAAATCAAGGTGATATTCTGTAGACTCAACATCTCAGATAGGTTAACATAAACCACTTTGAAAATTAGAAACCAGGAAATGTATTTCCTACAAAACAAAATTAAGTTAAATAACAAAGAATAAAAAATGGTGTGCTATTAGCCATTATTCTAGGGAGAAAAAAAGAAGGAAATATTTTTACTATTAATAGCACTGGCAACTAGATAGGTTCTATCTATTTGAGTCTTAACCATTGTCATTACCTTTTATCTTCTCACAGAGGTTGCCATCAACATGTCAGATGCTTTCATTGCACACACTTTTATTTCTGCAAGTAACAGCAAAAGGAACATTAAGAGTTTCAATCAGTACCATTTTGTGCGCCAGCATACCTCCAAAAAGTGTCTGTACTTTGTATGTTCATCCTCTTCTTGTTAGGTATATAGTACCAACAAAATGATACATTCCAACATTGAGAATTTTGTCATTTACTTGCAAGTGTAGTAACTTTCTTAAATGTTCATAAAATGAATTATACTAGTCATTAAGGAAAATAGGATAAAGTTACCAAAACTATTAGTCCAAGCAACCCTCCCAGATAACTAATTCTTTCGCCCCATTTATTGAGTACTTTACTCAAAGCAGGCTTTGGTGTCAACTGGTCATGTATCTTTGTCTTGAGCAAGTTATGTATCTCTCTAAACTTTGTTTTCCTTGTCTGTAAAATTTGTGATATATATGAGAATTAGATAAGGTAATGCACATTAAAGTCTTAGCTTATGCCTTGTACATAATACTTAAATGTTAACCATGTAAGGTGCAATGTTAGGTCCTAAATATAAAAATGAATAAGATATAGGTACATACTCTTAAAGATTTTTATTGTCTTTTCCATTCTTAATATTCTCTCCAGTGGCAAACATAAAAAGTACTATAAAGTGATGTTAAACAAGTAGAAACAAATCCATTATCTTCTTTTTTTTTTTTTTTTTTTTTGCGGTACCGGGGATTGAACCCAGGGGCGTTCTACCTCTGAGCCACACCCCCCAGCCCTATTTTTTATCCTTTAATTTGAAACCGGGTCTCACGAAGTTGGCAGAGGGACTCACTAATTAACTGAGGCTGGCCGCAAACCCGGATTCTCCGGTCTCAGCCTCCCAAAGTACTGGGATTACAAGTGAGCGCCACCACGCCCGGCTCATTATCTTCTTCTTGTCACAACCATTTTTCTCTTTCTGTCCTTGGACTACTCATAATTGAACATTTTTCTTAGTCTAGATATAAGTTATGATTCCTCCCTTTTCTTCTTCCCTACCTTACATCCTTTCCATTTAACCTCCGGATGTTTGTTTGTTTTGTACTGGAAATTGAACCCAGGTGCATTCTACCTCCGAACCACACCCCCAGCCCTTTTTATTTTTGGGTTTTTTGTTTTGTTTTGTTTTGTTTTCTGGTTTTTTTTTTTTTGCGGTACCGGGGATTGAACGCAGGGGTGTTCTACCTTCGCGCCACGCCCCCAGCCCTATTTTTTATACTTTATTTTGAAACCGGGTCTCACGAAGTTGCGGAGGGCCTCACTAAGGAGAGAGAGAGAGGGAGAGAGAGAGCGAGAGAGCTGAGGCTGGCCGCGAACCCGGATCCTCTGGTCTCCACCTCCCAAAGTACTGGGATTACAAGTGTGTGCCACCACACCTGGCTCTATTTTTGGTTTTTGAAATAGGATCTCACTAGGTTACTGAGAGTCTCACTGTACTGCTAAGGCTGGCCTTGAACCTACAATACTCCTGTCTCAGCCCCCCAAGTAGTGGGGATTACAGGTGTGCGTCACCATGCCTGGCTCCTCAGGATTATTTTTCAGGTTCATTCCTTCCCCCCTTTCCATTAATACTACCCTAGAGTATCGTATAATACTCTACAAGGTAGTAGAGTATCCTGTACATCTCATATGTACAGATGTTAGTGTATTATTTAATTGTGAAGCAGCTTTTCTCTACCTAAAGAATGTGAGGAGTATTGGACTTAGTTCTTTAAAGTTCTTGTAGAATGCAGCTGGGAATCCAGCTGGTCCTGGACTTTTCACTGCTGGAAGGCTCTTATTGCTGTTTCAATCTCTTTGCTTTTTGGTCTGTTTAGATTTTCTATATCCTCTTGGTTCAATTTAGGTAGATTGTATGTGTCTTGAAATTTGTTGCTTTCTTCTAAGTTTTCCAGTTCAATGAAGTATAAGTTTTCAAAATAATTTCTAATGATCCTCTGTATTTCCACACTGTCTATGGTGATATCTCCTTTTAGTAACTTGGGTCAATTTTCTCTTTATTTTGGTTAGGTTCTGCTGTTCCCATTTTCAAAGTTTTGTTTTTTATTTACTATTAATCCCATCTACCCAATCTTGTTTTTCTGTAACTTTTAGAAACCTGAGAGAGTGAATAACTAGAAATTAAAGAACCAGTCACTGTGTCTTTGTTATTATCACTAAATGTTTTTGCAGAAGACAAAAGGATTCTTTTGACTTTTGAACTTGAAGCAGATGTTTTTCTCAGCTTTAAAAGTCTATTAAGGGCAGGCATGGTGCTGCATATCTATATAAAGGGCTGGGGGTATAGCTCGGAAGTAGAATGCCCCTGAATTCAATCCATAAAAGACTTAACAAGCCTGCAGATCAAAATATTAATGTATGTAATATATATGAAAAATATTGTAACAGCTACCACAATTCTTCTAAGGGAGCAAAATCTTTAAAATAGCTGGGTGTGGTGGCGCATGCTTGTAATCCCAATACTTGGGAGGCTGAAACAGGAGGATCACAGGTTCGTGGCCAGCCTCAGCTACTTAGTGAGGCTCTTCACAACTTAGTGAGACCCTGTTTCAAAATAAAGAATAAAAAGTAGGGCTGTGGGGGTGTGGGTTGGAGGTAGAAGGCCCCTGGGTTCAATCCCCAGTACCGAACGCCAAGAGCTGTGTGCATGTATGTTAACACCAAACTGATACTCATTGTGATGTGAGACTACAATGCACCAATAAAAACAAAAAAAAAATAAATAAATAAATAAATCTATTGGAATTACAGGGTAACTTTTTGTTTTGTTGTAATTTTTGGCAGTCATTTCTGAGCAGTGTCAGTTTATAAAAATAGGCAACTTTTTAATTGAAGTTATTATCAAAAAATGAGTAGACTTATCAATTCCATTAGTCTGTTGCCACAACAGAATAAATAGCTGACAGGAATAATAATTCTTGCAATAACAAGATATTTCATGAATCGATATTTAGATGAAGAAATTGGAACTGTCTATAAAAAGAGCTAAAATGAAAGGACTGATAATAATCTGGTATCTTCATGTTGCAACAATGCTTAGAAATGTATATGATATGAACTCCACGAATCTTAAGATCAGTTGGGGCCATATTATAATGCTTGTTCTGAGTCATTCTTAGTTCTTAACTAAGCAGTCAACTGAATGAGTTCTTTTGTGTATATGTGAGAATCCCTCAAATCACCCATGCCTGATGAATCTTAGATCCACTTAACGCTTCTGCCCTAGTTTCTCAATTTTAGCCATTACACAGTCCTACAGAGAGATGCACTGGACTAGAGGTAGTCCATCTTTAACTGCTGTAAGAAGAGTTTAATTTTAATGGAAAAGATGATGAAGTTGGGTGTCAACAAAAATACGATAAATTCTTGAGTGTTATGTTGGAAGACTAAGCAAAAAGGGTATTGGAATACTTCTCTTTTCTTGAGTACCCTGGAATCTTTCAGGGCTTCCTTTCTGGATATTTGCTTCATTGCTACTTATTACTTTGCTTTGTCTTGCTTCTCCATGATCATACCACAGTCCTGCTCATTGTTACAGAATTACAAACCACATGGCACTGTCTATAAGAAAACATTTTTATATAGGTTGGATGAAAGAATCATTTGGCTGTTCTATTAAATTAATAAGTGTTTATGACATTAATAAGAGATTTTTAGCCAGGCTTGGTGGTGCATGCCTGTAATGCCAGGTACTTGGGAGGCTGAGGCAGGAGAATCACAAGTTTGAGGCCAGCCTCGACAACTTAGCGAGACCCCAACTCAAAATAAAAAGGGACTGGTGATATAGTTCCGTGGTAGAGCATCCCTGGGTTTAATCCCCAGTACAGCAAAAATAAATAAAGCCTCTTTTTCAGAAATTTCAAGCCTATTTGTATAAAGAAAAGCACATGCATAATTTGTATATTATCTTTTTCTCCTAACAGGGCTGAGGACTATTCAGCAAAGTTTCTGATATAACAATGGGTCATGGGCAGAGATCTCTATCTATTAAAGTTTATATTATCTAATGTACTTTCACAGGACCTTTAAGGAATAAAAAGAATATTGTTGCAGAAGTTTGTACCTAGTTCTTTTGACATGAGCCATTTAAGTACTATAGAATTAAAAATAATACATTTTGTAACATCATAAGGTTTGTTCACCAAGTAAACTAAAGGCATTAAACACCCACTAAGAAAGTATCTATGGAAGTATAATAGAATATTAGCAAACGGGTTCTAAATATTGTCCTGGTGATCTACTCATGATGAGAGAAAAGGAAGGTGTTTTTGTTTCTGTCCTCAGCATTAAAATTATTTAAAGGCAGTATAAATTAGGAAGAGAGAAGTGGCAACAGAATGACCTAGAGCATCTTTTTCCAAATTCCATGCCCACACATGCCCCCACATTTCACCCTCCCCTACCCACATCATATTCTCAATTGAACCCTCATTCATATACTTAACTGGTAATGTCCTGCCTCCCACCCCAATTTCCATCAACCTCTTTCCTGAGTCATATCAAATACACTATTAGTAAAATTATGCTCACTTTATTAAAGTTAACCTCAAGTACTCTAGCCACCTATTTCTTCTTGTATAAAATTTATGTAGGTACCGCCGTGTCGTCCCTTCCACATCTGAGATCCATATATTACAGAGTATAGGTTTTTATTTTCATATACTCTATAATGAAGAAACAATTCTTCTGGTTAAAGATCCAAGTGTATAGTCCTTGTTTAATTTTTCATTCTTTCTTTAGATATGATCCTGATATTCTGCTAGGATATGAGATTCAGATGCATTCCTGGGGCTACCTCTTACAAAGGGCTGCTGCTTTAAGTGTTGACCTATGTCAGATGATCTCTCGGGTGCCAGGTATGTCAAATTAAGAATGTTTGGAGGCTCAACTACAGAGCAAATCCTAAAGTAGACAAGGGCAAGATATTAAAAGTACTATAACAGGGCGTTGTGGCACACACTTGTAATCCCAGTACTTGGGAGGCTAAAACCGGAGGATCCGGGATTGTGGCCAGCCTCAGCTAATTAGTGAAACCCTGTTTCAAAATAAAGAATATAGCCGGGCATGGTGGTGCACACTTGTAATCCCAGTACTTGGGAGGCTGAGACAGGAGGATCCCAGTTTTCGGCCAGCCTCAGCTACTTAGTGAGCCCTCCGTAAGTTAGTGAGACCCTGTTTCAAAATAAAGAATAAAAAATAAGGCTGGGGGTATAGCTTGGAGGTAGAATGCCCCTGGGTTCAATCCCCGGTGCTGCAAAAAATAAAAAATAAAAAATAGGGTTGGGGGTATAGTTCCGAGGCAGAATGCCCCCGGGTTCAATCCCTAGTACCGCAAAAAAGTACTATTTTTCAAGCTCTTATTTACTTGTGTGTGTGTGTGTGTGTGTGTGTGTGTGTGTGTGTGTGGTACTGGAGATTGAACCTAGGGGCATTCTACCTCTTAGCTACATCTCTAGCCCTATTTTAATTTATTTTATTTTACTTGTGTATTTATTTGGTAGTACTGGAGATTGAACCCAGGAGGGTTCTACCTCTCAGCCACACACCCAACCCTATTTTATTTTTTTATTTTGAAACAACATCTCACTAAGTTGCTGAGCCTGGCCTCAAACCTATGATCCTCTTGTCTCAGCCTCCAAAGTACTAGGATTACAGGTGTGCACCACAAAGCCTATTTTTTATTTTGAAATGGTCCTGCTGAGTTGCTGAGTCTGGCTTCAAACTATACAGTTGAGAGAATTTCATCCTAAATATGAACATCATTAGTTGATCTAAAATTTTCAAATAATTATTTATATTAAAAATTGTGATTTTTTTCCAAAAAATGACCAGTTTAACAATGGATCTTTTTCATGCTAAAACTACAGAAATGCTGTAGGACTAGGTGTTTATAAAAAGTAGTAGCAGAAATTACCAAGTTTAAAGAGAAAAATATTTATTATTTAAATACATAGTCATTCCTTGGTATCCATGGGTTCCACATCCATGGATGCAACCAACTGCAAATCAAAAATATTTTTAAGATAGTGCATTTGTACTGAAAATGTATGGAGTTTTTTTTCTTTGCCATTGTCCCCTAAATAATACAATATAACAACTATTCATATTATATTAGGTAATATAAGTAATCAAGAGATGATTTAAAGTATATACCTGTGCATAGATTTTATGCAAATACTAAGCCATTTTAAATAAGGTACTTGAGCTACACATATTTTGGTATCTGCAGGGGATCCTTGGACTAATCCACCACAGATACTGAGGGACAACAGTATATAGTACACAGAAAGAAAAAGAGAGTGTACATGTTTTTAGATATATTTATATTTCACAAAATTTCTCTAATTTAAGAAAGCAATTTGTGGGGGGGGGGTACTGGGGTTGGAACCCAGAGGCATTATACCTCTAGGCTACACCCCAGCCCTTTTATTTTTTGTTTGGAAACAGGGTCTCACTAGGTTGATGAGAGTCTCACAACTTGCTGAGGCTGTCCTTGAACCTGCAATCCGCCTATCTCAGCCTCTCAAGTACTAGGATTACAGGTGTGCGCCACCACACCCGGCTGCAAAATTAGTTTTACTAGTCGAAATAATGATTATTCTCTTAATCCAATATAAAATAGACTGTGAATTGCATTTCACCTTTAATCTTCATCTTTAATTTTTATCATTCTCATTTTCTTTGGCATAATTCACTTGAAATTTTATTTCTTATGAGTCCTGATATAATCTGTATTCATTTTTATAGATGACAAAATTGAGAACAGATTTGCGGCTGAAAGAGATGACTATGGATCAGATACAATGAGTGAGATAAATATTGTTGGCCGAATTACGCTAAATCTCTGGAGAATTATGAGAAATGAGGTAAAGTGTTTTATCTAAATTTTTTTAAAATAAGAGATTAGACCAGTATAATTTAATTATAGAGTATTAGTTCAGCTTACTATGTAACTTAGGCTTTTTTGTGAATTATTTTTACTATACTTAAGTAGAGTTAGAAAATACTACTTTCTAAAATGCAAAACTACAGCAGTATTAGACTTTAATGTTATTAATGATCTTAATTTTTTCTATTTGTGTCTAAGATAACAACTAGAAAAGGCTATAACTATAATAAAATATTATGTCGTATGTGTTAAATATTATGTAATTTCATCCTTTTTTGCGCTTAATGCCAAATGAATTTAGCTTGTCCTTGTTGATTTATTATAGTAAAAAAAGTTTAGACTTAGGAAGGAACTTTTCATACTAAGAAAATTTAAATGGCCAAATTAATGAAATAAATTAAATGATACTTAGAAATAGTTAATAGCAGCATCCATTTGAGGGTTTGGGTATCCAGATAAGGATTTTTGAATGAGTAGTTTCAAGTTACTGCCCATTAATTTGCAATTACTTAGAGAATTTTCAAACACAAAAAAATGTGAATCATGTGTTTTTCCAGATAGTGTTTACATCCTTGAAGTTGCGTCGTTTCTCTTATTGAAATGTAAAAAGATACCTACTCTAAATTAGTCTATTCTTAGATTTTGGACTTTGGGTAATATCAGCAAAAATGTTTAGAGGAAATCTCATTGTTTGATCACTTCTCTTTGAAACTGCTTTCTCATTGTACACTATTGTTTACACATTATTCACTATGACTTTTTGGCCCTTCTGTATTTGTATAAAACATTTGACTTTCCAAGCATGTCTTATGCAATTCTTTTGGGCATATAACATAGTAATTTTATCAGAGAAAGAAATATGTTCTTCATCCAGGTGTGGTGGCATACATCTGTAATCCCATTACTTGGCAGGCTGAGACAGGAGGATCACAGATTCGAGGACAGCCTCAACAACAAAGCAGGACTCTATTTCAAAATCAAAAATTAAAAGGGCTGAGGGTGTAGCTCAAAGGTAGAAGACACCAAAAAAAAAAGAAACATGTTCTTTATATAAAATTTCCTGATATACCCTCTTTATATCATGAGCCTAAAGTTAATCTCACCTTTCATCTAATTTGAAAATGCTCATTATATGAATCTGCTTGAGCATAATTTTATCTTTTTGTGATGTTCTTAAAATATGATCAAAGCACTAGAGTCCCCAGTGATTTTAAAATAATTCCTAGTGACAGCATAGGATATGGGAGATACAGGGATTGTAATGTATTTACTTGTATATTCCATTTTATATTTCAAACTGCAGTTTGATATTGTCTGGGATAAACACATAATACATAAACACAGAAATAAATTATTGAACATTAGCTTCAAGGGTCTACTCATCCTTGAGTATCCAAAAGACAACAGTAGCAAATCCACCATTAGATTAAAAACACAAATTAGAGAGTAAATATTTTTCAAAGTTCAGGACCTTCTTTAATCTTTACTGAAATTTCAGGGTGAAAGGACCTCTGTTATTCTAGGCTGAATATATACATCTACTATAAGAAAGTTATTAATTGGATAACTTACCTCACCCCCTTCTTTTTTTTTTTTTTTTTTTTTTGGCGGTACCAGGGATTGAACCCAGGGGCGTTCTACCTCCGCACTACACCCCCGGCCCTATTTATTTTTATACTTTATTTTGAAACCGGGTCTCACAAAGTTGCGGAGGGCCTCACTAGGTAGAGAGAGAGAGAGAGAGAGAGAGAGAGAGACAGGGAGAGAGAGAGAGAGCTGAGGCTGGCCGCGAACCTGGATCCTCCGGTCTCCGCCTCCCAAAGTACTGGGATTACAAGCGTGCACCACCATGCCCGGCAACCTCACCCCCTTCTTAACTGGGCCAAATTATATTGTCACTTTTCTTTCCTAATCCAAAATATTCCTGGAAATTTGGCAGTTTCTGTAAAATTCTGAGTGAACTTTGGGAGAGTACTGTCTTGTATCTCAAGCTATCCTAGAGCATCAAGTGTTATGACTTTGAATAGAAGTTGGCCTTAAGAATTTTTCTTCATATTAGAAGCCCTCAAACTATGTTTTCTACATTTGAATGGTTCCAGAGGCTCCTTTTTATTTCATATTTTTCTGTATCTCCCCATGACACTTAGAAGTTTCTAACTTCTATTCTTTTAAAATCTTCATTGTCTTATTTTTACAAACTATTCTTTTTTCTTTTGTGTGTGTGGGGGGGTACTGAGTATTGAACCCAGAGGCATTCTGCCTTGGAAATACATCCCCAGCCCTATTTTATTTTTTATTTTGAAACATGGTCTCACTAAATTACAGAGGACTCTGCTAAGTTGTTGAGGCTGGCTGCAAATCTGGGACCCTCCTGTCTCAGCCTCCCAAGTACTAGGATTACAGGTATATGCCACCATGCTGTTCTGTTTATTCTTTATTAAAAATAATGTAGGTACTAGGGATGTAGCTCAATGGTAGAATGCTTGCCTAGCAGGTTCAAGGCCCTGGGTTTAATCTCTAGCACCAGAAATAAATAAGTAAGTAAGTAAATAAATAATTATAGTTACCGTATAAAACAAAATTAAATGCAGAAAAGTATATAAAATAAAAATGAAATTCTTTTGTATTCTCTAAAACATTTACTCAACCATCATACTCCTCAGACACAGTTTATAGTTGAAGGGGTATCTTTTCTCCTGTGCCTAGTTTTAAGTTTTTAAAATGTGTTTGTTAATATAATAGTTTTCACTCTCCTCTTTAGCTTTGAACATAGAATGCCTGCTGTTCCCGCTGCACTTTGACTCCTTAGTGACAAATACACTGCCTCTTAAATAGTAATGTTGATTAGATATTTGTTACCTGCTTAAATGAAAGAATATATAACTTTTCCCCAGGAGACTATACTTAGAAGCCTTCTGGATTATCAACTTAATCTAGGCCTTTCGAGAATTTGCCAAGTGGGAGCCAAGTGGCGCATGCTTGCAATCCCAGTACTTGGGAGGCTGAGACAGGAGGATTGCAGGTTCGAGGCCAGCCTCAACAACTCAGTGAGGCCCTCTGCAACTTACTGAGACCTGTTTTAAAATACAAAATAAAATAGGGCTGGGCGTGTAGCTCAGAGGAAGGTAACACCCCTGGATTCAGTCCCTAGCACGCACAAAAAAAAGAATTTGCCAAGTGGTTTGGAAACAGACTTGATTCATTTCAACAAATATTGAGTGCCATCTCTAGTTGACACTAGATGGGGGCCTGGTTGTAGGTAAAGTAAGAGCATAGCTGGTTCCTCTTTTGTAAAGGCAAGGAGGCTATATATGGATATCAATGTTGGCAGATAGATGTGGTGATGAGAATATGGAAGTTGTCTTGTGATTGCTTCAGTTTTCTCAATCACTGTTTTCAGCTGAAGATAAGGATTGTGGAGAGGCTTTCCTGAGAGTGAGAATAGTTACATAGGAGAATTTGAGAGTAAATAATTAAGGAAATACAATATAAATGCTAGACAGCATTTAGAGCCTGTTTGAGATTTGCATCAGGAAATTAAAATGATACCTGCCAACTATGTTCAGATTCACAGATGGAAGTGCAGGGTAGCAGAGGATTAGATTTGACCATTTAGATTTTTCCATTTCCTTTAGGAACCTAACTGTCAGTATGTTACTCTCTAGTCTCTGTCCTCCCCATATACAATCTATTATCTTTGTGTTTTCCCCCATATATTCCTTTTCATCTCTTGCCATTTTGGTCACTCCCCATATCACTAACTTAATTTTGTTGAATCTACACTAACAGTAGAATCTGTTCAGCTGTTCACTGCTTTCAATGTGGGCTTTCATTCTGCTTTTATTAGTGATTTTATAATCCTTCCTCATCTAATCTTGTGTTTTTACCTCTTCCTGTTGCCTTTTCTACCTTTTTGCAGATTATCAGGGTTTGTGTGTGTGTGTGTGTGTGTCTCTGTGTGTGTGTGTGTGTAATTTCTTAACACAGTATGAAGTATGCTGCATTGCAATACTGTTGCTTTGGAGGTTGACAGAAATTGTAGATAAAGACCAGTTTGGGTCACTGTGCTGAGATAAAATTAACATTCGGTCTCTATTTTATACTTCCAAGGTTATAGAATTGGAATATTTACATAAATATTCTTAAATATACTTAAATGTTTACTTAAAAGTAAATATTTTAAATTATTATGTAATATACAAATATGTGCTGTTTGAACTATTCCTCAGAATACCAAGGTGACCTAAGAATGATGACTGTGGGTTCCTTAATTTCCATTCCACATTGAAATACTTGCCATTGTCTAGATTGCTTTTGTCTTATAGATATTTCTGTGGTGACCTAGCCTAGAGGTAAATTTTATTAATTTGGACCCCTTTTTAGTATTCTTTTCCCATTAATACAGGTTTTACCCATGTATTTTTAAGATAGGGAGACATTTGTTTTCTTTTAATCTTTTGCTTTTGAGATGAAATTAAGTGGTTCTATAATGCCTATGGGTCCTAGTAGTGATGTAATTTTGGGAGGAAGATGAATGCCTGCCTTTTTTTTTTTTTTTTTTTTTTTTTTTTTTGCGGTACTGGGGATTGAACCCAGGGGCATTCTACCTCCAAGCTACACCCCCGGCCCTATTTTTATACTTTATTTTGAAACCGGGTCTCACGAAGTTATGGAGGGCCTCACTAAGTAGCTGAGTCTGGCCGCGAACCCAGATCCTCCGGTCTCTGCCTCCCAAGTACTGGAATTACAAGCGTGCGCCACCACGCCCGGCTTGAATGCCTGCCTTTAAGTAAATAACTCATCCTTGAACCTATGCAATCCCATTTATCAACATGTCATCAAGAATTAAAAAGTAAGTATGGAAAGAAGAAAAGTTAACTTGTTTAACATAAAGGCTTGTATTTATATTGGCATGGAGTATATAAAAAAATAAGAACTAGGATCTGTTAAATTAAATATTACATGGCCAAGTTGTGTATGTCATCAGGTCTGTCTTTTCCCAATTACATAGTAATTTGTTAACGAATATTTCTGTCCAGTAACTATGCATAGTTTGAATTATGATTCTGTTGTAATACAAATCATTTTAAAAGTAGTTTTCATATCTACTATTAAAACTTTAAAGTGATACTGTGATCTTAGAATCAAATTTGCTACATAAATCTAAGCATTGTTATAATGGTGTCTTATTCTCTTTTTTTAGGTGGCTCTAACTAACTACACCTTTGAAAATGTGAGCTTTCATGTTCTCCATCAGCGTTTTCCCCTCTTTACCTTTCGAGTTTTGTCAGATTGGTTTGATAACAAGACAGATCTCTACAGGTAATGTTTTACAACTATAAAGAAGATAATATATCTTTCTTAGAATCAGCATTATTGAAGTATATATTATATCCAATCACATGCACACATTTAAAGTGTATTGTTCAGTGACTTTGAAAAATGTGTTCACTCTGTAACCACTATCCCAGTCATGAAAAGGAGCATAACACCCACAGAATTCCCTTAAACAAATTTGCTGTCAGCCTCCCGAGAGCCTAACCATCCAGGTAAGTACTAATTGGATTTCTATTACTATAGATTAATTTTTCCAGTTCTTGAAATTCATATAAATGGAAATTATAATCTACCCCTTTGTGTCTAGCTTTTCTCAGGAGACTCGACATAATGCTTTTTAAGATTCAACCATGTTGCATAAACCACGTTAAGATTCAACATGTTATATGTTGTTCATTTGTATTATTGAATAGCATTCAATTATATGAATATACCACAATTTATTTATCCATTCACCTGTCAGGGACATTTGTATGATTTCTAATTTAAAGCTATTATAAACAAAACAATAATAAATATTTGTGTGCCAGCCTTTGTATACATTTGCATGCATTTTCATTTCTCTAGAAGTAGAATTGCTTAGTTATATGGTTAGTGTATGTTAACATTTTAAGAAATTGCCAATCAGTTCTCTTTGGCATTTTGTCTACTGCAAGTCTGTTGAAAACAAGTTCTCTCGGCCCTTATTTATCTGAAAATATTTTTATTCTACCTTTTCTTGTGTGTGGGGGGGGGTTACTGGGGATTGAACCCAGGGGCATTCAACTTACAGGCTACACTCCATCCTTTTTTATTTTAAAACAGGGTCTCACCAGGTTGCTGAGAGTCTAGCTATTGCTGAGGCTGGTCTTAAACCTACGATCTTCCTGTTTCAGTCTCCCAAGTACTGGGATTACAGGCATGCCATACCACCACATCTGGCTCTACCTTTATTTATTTTTTTTTATTTTTTTATTTTTTTTTTTATTTGCGGTACCGGAGATTGAGCCCAGGGGCGTTCTACCTCCGCGCTACACCCCCGGCCCTATTTTTTATACTTTATTTTGAAACTGGGTCTCACGAAGTTGCGGAGGGCCTCACTAAGTAGAGAGAGAGAGAGAGAGACAGAGGGGGGGGGAGAGAGAGAGAGCGAGCGAGCTGAGGCTGGCCACGAACCCGGGTCCTCCGGTCTCCGCTTCCCAAAGTACTGGGATTACAAGCGTGCGCCACCACGCCCAGCCTCTACCTTTATTTTTGAAAAATATTTTCACTGACATTCCAAGGTTGAGTTTTGTTTTGCTTTTCTTCCACCTTTCTTTCACTCTAATGATTTCATTCCCTTTTCTTTTGGCCTCCAGTGTTTCTGATGAGAAGTCAACGATCATTCTCATTTTTCCAGTGCATGCAATTCATTTTGTTTTCAAAGTCATATTTAATGAATGGTTAGCTGCTGCTGCTCATAGTGGAGGCAGGGGGAGTTTCTCAGTTCTCCCAATCCAGCCTTTGGAATCCAGTCTTTGGAAGTTCGTTCTCCTGGTGCTCATGGATGGGGATTTCTCAACATTCCTGCTCTTCCCACAGTGGCAACAGACCTTTGTACCACTGCCAAATCCTTGGCTAAAGCAGGTTTCCTGACCCTCCTCCAGAGACAGACAGCTTTTTCTTCTACTTCTTCCTCAGAAGCAATGTGTTCCTTTATCTCGGTTGTATGGTGGGAAGATTTCCTGCCCCTCTCATAGTAGCTGTTTGTTACTGAGTGCCAGAACCATGGCTGGAACAGGAGAGTACACCAGTCTCATGGTGTTTCCTAAGCCCGTCTAACTTGACAGGACTCAGTCTCCAAACTGTCTCCTTTGCATATTGTCAGTGCTTGGTTTTATGTTTTGTCTAGAGTAGGTGAGTTTGTCAGCTTTTTTCATCACTGTGACCAAAATACATGATATAAACAACTTAAAGGAAGAAAAGTTTATTGTGGCTCATGATTTCAGAGGTTCCAGTGAGTTGATTCCATTTCTCTTGGCCTGAGGTGAGGTAGAACATCATGGCAGAAGGGTATGGGGGGAGGTAATCTGCTCAGTTCATGGCAATCAGGAAGCAGAGAGAGAAAGAAGGGGCCAGGGACAAGATACAGTCTCCAAGGGCAGCTTCCCCCGCCCCATGACCTACTTCCTCCAACCACACCCCACCTGCCTATAGTTCCACCTCCTCCCAGTGTCCATTCAGATTATTAAGCCATCAAATGGATTAGCCACTGATGAGTTCAGAGCCCCATGATCCAGTCACTTCCTGAAGCCCCGCCTCTGGACATTGCTGCCTGGGGACCAAGGCTTCAGCACGTGAGCTTCTGGGGGACAGTCCAGGTAGTCCAGTTCCAAACCATAATAGTAGGCCTTATTCTAGAGTAAAACCCTCCTAATGCATGGTTTTTCTGGGCTCTCAGCTGAATTCCAGCTTGTTAATAAGAGGGTAATGAGATCTCTCCCCTCTAACATTGCTAGGCCGCCACCTTCAGCACTATCTGACCAGTTCTCCCCAAACTCAACCCCCAGGCACCTACTCTAGTAAGCCTCAGGTGGTTTCATCCTACTATTTTTAGCAAAGCCATGGGACAATCTTCACCTGTGTTTCTGAACCCCAGCTCCTGTCATTTGCATAGTTCCTGTATCTCTGGTGCCCAGCTGTGAGCTGCCTGAATTTACCTAAGCTCTACCTCTTTGGCTTAGTAGGACAGCCTTGTTCTACTTAGACTCTGGCGTACTACACTATGTTTAAAAAATTGTCTCCCTACTGGACTGAAGTTCACCTCATGAGTTTCCCTTCTCTCAAAGAGTAGTCTTGTGCTGCCTATTGTTCTTTGCCCAAAATTTCTCTTTTATCCAGGCAGGAGAGCTAGTCCAGGACCAGTTACTCCAACATAATCAAAAGTGAAAGTTTGTCCCTTTACCTTTCCTAGGGTTAAAGGTAAAACTGAGAAAATACTGGTATAAAGAACAAAATCCAGAAATTAATGTGTCTGATATTTAAAATGAGTGACTCTTGGCTTATTGAATTGTAAGGCTGCATGGTGGTGAGGATAGAAAAGCTGCAGCCTTAAAAAACAATTTGATATAGATGTGGGGAAACTATTTTCTGACCATGTCATCTCTTCCAATCCCTTTTTTTTTTTTTTTTTT
>PVJS01002131.1:0-11466 GCA_004027185.1 Glis glis | reverse complement strand
TCCCTTTTGAGGAACCTCACAGAAGTGAAGTGAAATCACAGAGAGCAATGCGCTTGTAATCAAAACTATATAGAAATAGGAGAAGTTTTACCAAGTAAGAGAGCACTTATATTAAAATTAACATAAAAACTGTATTCAGTGATTTGTTTATAAGTTCAAGAATGCTCTAAATGCATGTTTTGCTACCTTTAACTAGTTATTACCTATGATAGTAATTTTATTTTTGACATGGGAAATAAGAGAACAAGAACTAATATTCTATATAAGAGAATTGGACTAGACATTAGTGATTTATGCTAAATGAATTATGTTATATGGAGAGACCATGTACTCTTTGGAGACTCTTAGGGCAATCAGAGAATTATATTTTTAAATTTAAATGAAATCTTACCAAGAATCATGTGTCCTACTTACTTTTTCAAAGACTTTGTTTTGTTTTCTACAGTGTTTTAAGGAAATATATTTTTATTAATTGATTCAGAATGTATGGAACTTGCTAATCATTAAATTTATTTGTAAAGTATAAAGGTACTGTAATTTTTATAATTTTTTTATTCTGTAAACCCAAATTTTGCTCTTCTTGAAGATCCTGATTTATATGAGTGAGTTATGTTCCCAAAGTTTTGTCGTTGATTTAGAACACATTTTTCCATAAAACAATGTTGTAGCTTATGATTAGATTCCCACATCAGCCTGTAAAACCTTTCCTAATCCCTGTTACTGATGTAGAGAACTCATACCAGCCTGATTTCATCAGTCATCTAGGGAATAGTTATTAAATACCTGGAACAGATTATTAAATATCTGATCCAGATAGCTCAAGAAGATAATAGAACATATTTTCTTCTCCATTTCTGGGTAGAGAGCCAATCCCTAGAAAAAGCTCAGAATAAGTGAGTTTTTACTTGGAATTGTCCTAGCTCCTTTTTGTCACTTTCTCCCCAGATACCCTATTTCAAAAAATACCCTATACCCTTAGAATGCTCTAAGTATCCCCATTTCAGTAGTACCCAGGCCTGAGTACCTCATGCTATATATTTCCCTTCCTTTTCTCCAAATAAAAAACTTGTATTTGCATATTATACTTGAGTTAAACAAAATATTAGAAGGATGGCATAATTATTTAATAACAAAAACTAACAAAATTCAACTTTGTTGTGCCATGTTATTGTTTTAAGGGCCACAGTTATCTGTTCTTTTTTCTTATACCATGTGACTAGCAGAAAGGACTAGAAAGTAGGAATGCACGTGGTCTTATTTTAGAAAGGTCACTTCTTAATTTAAAATGCTCACTTTTTAAATACTTTCAAAAAATTAGCCATTCAAAGTATTTTATAGTCATGCCTGTATGTGAATAAGCCTAAATTTTAAAAAAGGCAGTTATTGTTTACTAGGTAAGTTATACAAGCTAAAATGTCCCTTGTTAAATTAAACTTTAAGCCAGGTGTAGTGGCGCATACTTGAAATGTCAGTATTCAGGAGACTGAGACAAGAGGATCACAGGTTCACAGCCAGCCTCAGCAACTTGGTGAGGCTCTCAGTAACTTAGTGAGACCCTGTTTCAAACTAAAAAATAAAATGGGTCTGGAGGTGTAGCCCAGAGGTAGAATGCCTCTGGGTTCAATCCGTAATACAAAAAAATTTAAACTTTAGTTATGAAAGATAAAATGCATTTAATCTGGTTATATTTCTTGGTTATCAGTCAGTGGAAAGGAATACATTAATATCATGTGAAATGAATAAGCAGTGGATCTACCGTTTGGGATAATAAAGAAATAATTTGCTGTGATACTAGAAATTCAGTAAAACAATTACTCATAATCAATAATGTGGCTTTCGTTTTATCACATTGTCTCTGCTTAATCTGTCATAATTTGACTGACAGCTCTGGTTTTGGTGTAGTAGATTTGTAACTGAACAAATTAACCTCAGTTATCCTCATTTTCCTTATGTATCATACAGAGATGTTAATATGTTCTACCTCATAGAATAAAGAATTAAATGAGATAATGCTTGTAAAACCTTTAGCACACAGAAGACTCTCAATAAATGTTAATTTATTGGTATAATGTTCTTCTCTTCATGATAGAGAATTAAATTCCAAATAAATGGGGGAAATAGTAATTACTATAATTATCATAATAATGGAAACTACCTGTATTGCATTCTTGCTTTTTCCTAATACTTCACACTAGCCTTATTATTGCCTGTTTTACACATATTAAAACTGGGGCCTACAGGGTTAAATGATTTGCCTAGGTTCACATAGTAGCTTATAATAGAGTCATGATTAGAACCCAATACTCCAAAGTCTGCCCTCTAGACAAACATGAGGTAAACTATTAGAATGAATATATATATGTATATGTATATGTATGTTGGAGGAGAGATTATGTATCATTTATACATAGAGCATTATTATATGTAGTATAGTAAAATATTTCTTTTAAAACATAATAGTATTAAGTCCATTTACTTATGCTCTAATAATAGACTGTTCTGTCAGAGAATAGAGTTGATCTTATTCAAATAAATTTAAATCAGAAGCCTTAGAGATTTCAGTTTAATCAGTTTTATATATAAAGTATTCAGTATGTACATAAACTAACAGTTTTCCCCCAAAACAACCTTTGTATTTCAGTAAACAAACATCAACAAAATTAAAAAGCTATCTAGAAAAATAATTTTAATATAACAGTTAATATATTAACTGTATTATATGCTTTCAAATCAGTAGGAAAATATTGGTAAAAGACATGAACAACAAATCTGAAAGGAAATAATTCAAATGGCAGAAATATTCAAATGCCTACCTTATATGTGATATACAAATGGAAGGATACGATCATCTACCTTATTAATGTATTCCTAAACTGCTGATTATGTTTCTTAATTGTACCATGAATTACAAAAACTTGGGAAGATGAGTGTCTCATAAAAGAAATAATAATAGGACTTTAGGATGGAAGAAACAAGATTGAATTAAACAAAATTTATTTACCAACATAGGTTTTAAAACACATTTTCCAAAATAAATTATCAATGTACTCCCATAGGTAATTCTCCTGAATTATCACTTTTGACTTTTTATCACTAATATGGATGTACATTATTAAAACCTTCCTGGAAAGCAGTGTGTTCCTATGTATTGAAAACTTTGACCAAATTTGGGAATTTATCTTAAGGAAATACTTAAGCATTTGTACAAAGACTTAGCTATAAAAATGTTCCTCGCAGCATTGCTTATAGTAATAGAAGTTGAATGAATAAATTATGTTTCAGTTATACAGTAGGATACTCCATAGCTATAAAAAATATATAAATATATAAGGAAATGGTCACAATATATCAAGTTACAAATGCAAATTACAGTACAGTATTTTTGTTGTTGTTGTTAGACAATTAAGTATAGAGTTTAGGAGATTTTTGTGTTTTCCTAATAGTCTTTTATTTATTTATTTTTGCAGAACTGGGGGTTGAACCCAGGGTCATTCTACCTCCAAGCTACACCCCCAGCCCTATTTTTTAAAAAAATTTTTTTAAACAAGGTCTCACTAAATTGCAGAGGACCTCACTAAGTAGTTGAGGCTGGCTGTGAACTGTGCTCCTCCTGTCTCAGCCTCCCAAGTACTGGGATTGCAAGCCTAAGCCACCACGCCTGCTTCCTAATCGTCTTTAACAGTTTTATTGAGATATAATTTGCATGCTGTAAAATTCACCCATTTAAAGGATATAATTCAATGGCTTTTATTATATTCACAGTTGTTGTGCAACCATCATAATATTAGAATATTTTTATTACCCCTCCCAAAAAACCCTCTACTCGTATTCTACCTCTCTCTTACCACCAACCATATCAGTCTTCCACCATGCTGCCCCACTCCCTTAAGGCAACCACTGATCCACTTTCTATCCCCATAGATTTGCCTATTCTGAACATTTTAATATGTAATCATACAGTATGTGATATTTTGTGACTTGCTTCTTTTAGCATAATGCTGTCCGGATTTATGTATAACACATATCAGTACATTTTTTATTGCCACATACTGTTCTATTGTATGGATATATACCACACTTTATGTATTCATTCATCAACTGATGGACGTTTGGGTTGTTCTCATTTTTTGGCTATTATGATTCATGCTTCAGTGAACATTTGTATTCATTTTTGATGTAGAAATCTGTTTTTATTCCTCTTGTACATATAAGAGTAGAATTGGTGGATTGTATGAAAACTATTTTTAGCAATTTGAGGAATTGCCAGAGTGCTTTCCAAAGTAACTACAAGGTCTTACATTCCCACCAAAAACGTTATAAGGGTCCTAATTTCTCCACATCCTTGCTAACACTCGTTATTATCTGTCTTTTTTACAATAGGTTGATTTAATAACATAATATTAAAACTTCCTCTTACGTATTTAGTAAGGTGTTTTTATTGTTGTTATTGTTTGCTTGTTTGTATTCTTAACAAAAGAGGTAGGACAAAGAGTTTAATTTTTTAATTTTATATTTCCACAGAAAATATTGATTTAAAATATGTTTACTCCACAAAATTTCTCATTAAAAATTATTTTCCTGAGCCAAGTGTGGTGGCACATACGGCTGTAATCTCAGTACTGGGGAGGCTGAGACAGGAGGATCATGGGTTCAAGGCCAGCACGTGGTAACTTAGCGAGAGCTTATTTCAAAACAAATTTTTTAAAGGGCTGAGGCTGCAGCTCAGAGGCAAAATGCCCATGGATTCAATCCCTAGTACACATACATGTGCAAAAAAAAAATTATTTTCCTGGTTTTTCTAAGTCTTGGCCAAATTACTGTGTCTTTTCATATGAAAGGACAATGCACACTTTTATTTTAGACTGGAATTTACACAATAATTCAAAGTCATTATGTTCTTTAAAAACCTACAAATATGATAAATAATTATTGAATAATCAGCTATGACAGAAAGAGGAATTACTAAATTTTTATAATAACAACATCAGCTGGGTGTGGTGGCACACACCTGTAATATCAGTACTTGGGAAGCTGAGACAGAAGAATCACCAGTTCCAGGCCAGCCTGGGCAACTTTGTGAGACTGTTTCAACATAAAGAAATAAAATAGGGTAGGGGATATAGGTCAGAATCCCCCTGGGTTCAACCCCAGTACCACCAAGCAAAATATTGAAAATAATTGTCCTTGGTCTTACCACCTCATCACAATTACTATTAAATTTTGTATATTATTACTGAGTTTTATGCTCTTGAAATGCCTGAATTTTTGTTTGTTTGTTTGTTTGTTTGTTGTGTTGGAGATTGAACTAAGGACCTTACACATGCAAGACAAGCACACTACTAGTGAACTACAGCCCCAGCCTGAAATACCTTGAAATTGTCTAATGTTTAACTCCTTAACATACTTTGCTTATAGGCTCATATCATGACTTCCCCACTCCCCTTAAGTAATCTCATTTTTAATATGTAGGTTTAGGGCAGTAAACAAGTAACTAGTTTCAAGTGTCCAGCTTTTTTTCTCTGATGTTCATAACATGGATCTTTTTTAACAGATGGAAAATGGTTGATCATTATGTTAGTCGTGTTCGTGGAAATCTCCAAATGTTAGAACAGCTGGACTTGATTGGGAAAACCAGCGAAATGGCTAGACTTTTTGGCATTCAGTTTTTACATGTACTGACAAGGGGTTCACAGGTAGGAAATCAGTTTTCTTGCATACTTGAAAGTTCTGAATAAGTGATAAATTTACTTTTGAAGTGATTTTTTTAAACCTTCTGTCTAGTGTCCACTAATAGCTGGATAATCAAATAGTGTGATTAGAGACACTTTGAAATGTGGAAACCAACAAAAAAAGTCTACCTCTTGTTTTACATTTCTAATTGTGGCTTAATCTAAATCCCAACAGATAATTTGAATGTAAAAATGGAGAATTTAAATAGCAATATAGTCTAGGTGACTTTTTTAAAATGTTAAAAATGTGATCTTAGAAACAATTTATTTCTTTGTAACTAATTTCCCATGGATACAATGAGAGATTTTGTCAAACCCCTTACTGAAAATGATTTTATGCTTTCATTTAACAAATATTTATTTAAATAACTATAGCTTTTGTTAAGCATTATGCTAGGTACCTGAAATGCTACATTAAACCACTCAGGTTCCTTAATCTCATAAAATTCTTTTTTTTTTCTTTTTTTTGCGGTACCGGGTATTGAACCCAGGGGCGTTCTACCTCCGCGCTACACCCCTGGCCCTATTTTTTATACTTTATTTTGAAACTGGGTCTCACGACGGAGGGCCTCACTAAGTAGAGAGAGAGAGACAGGGAGAGAGAGAGAGAGAGCTGAGGCTGGCCACGAACCCGGATCCTCCGGTCTCCACCTCCCAAAGTACTGGGATTACAAGCGTGCGCCACCACGCCCGGCAATCCTTAATTTTTAACTACTTTGATTACTTTATGTCTATGACATTCCCCAATCTGCCAATTCAGTAAATATAGCAAAAATAGAGTTCTAGCTACTTTGGCATTACCTGTTTATTTTTTTTACTTTTATTGCTTATAAACCATTTTACTTATTTATTCCCTCACAAGTTTTAAAAATTATTTGAACTGACTTTTTTTTTTTTTTTTTTGCAGTACCGGGGCTTGAACCCAGGGGCATTTTACCTCCGAGCTACACCCTCCAGCCCTATTTTTTTGTTCTTTATTTTGAAACAGGGTCTCACTTAGTTGCAGAGGGCCAGGGCCTCACTAAGTAGTTGAGGCTGGCCACGGACCAGGATCCTCCGGTCTCCGCCTCCCAAGTACTGGGATTACAAGCATTGAACTGACTTTTAATGAAAGGCAAAGATACTTTAACCCCATATGAGAATATTTCAGTGAACCCATACTGATTCTACCCCCAAATTGTCTAGTTAATAGTGGTTATTACAAGCAATCAGTAATTGCTTGATTCAGTGTGCAGGGACCAATAATAAGCCGATTGCCCTTCAATTCAGGAATCTTTGTATTTTCTTCTTGAAAAACTAAGACAACATTTGTCTGTTGCCTTAGTTTTTCACTAAAATACAAGTCACTGACAACTTGTATTTTCTCTAACTTTTCCAAATAAATTTCTCAAAGATTATTGACAACTTTTTAAATGAAATTGTCAAGCTATACAGCTGTCTTTCCTACATCTTCTTAATAGGGTATAGCTATACTTAAAAAGAAATCTAAAGCTGGGCATGGTGGTGTACACTTGTAATCCCAGATGGGAGGCTGAGACAGTAGGATTGTAGGTTCGAGGACAGCCTCTGCAAATAGTGAGACTCATTAACCTAGTAAGGCCCTGTTTCAAAATAAAAATAAAATAGGGCTGGGAGTATAGCTCAGAGATAGAATGCCCCTAGGTTCAGTCCCCAGTGCCACAAAAAAATATATTATTTTTAAAAAGAAGAAATCTAATTGTATCTCTTTCCAAAAAAATTGACTTATTTTATAAGTTATTTACCTTTTTCACAGTTTTTATAAAAGTTATAGGAATAGGAAAAGGGTTTATTTATAAAAACACTCAGGCATCTGAAAGCTGACTAAATAATACTGTGTAATTGTAATGTAGAAAAATCACACAATCTTATTCTGAAGCATAAAGCATCCCCAAGTGACTCTCACATATTCATATGACCAGTATGTTTATATTTAAATGCCATTCTTCTCTTCTCTCCTTTCCCTGTTTGCAGTACCGTGTGGAATCGATGATGTTGCGAATTGCTAAACCGATGAACTATATTCCTGTGACACCTAGTGTTCAGCAAAGATCCCAAATGAGAGCCCCACAGTGTGTACCCCTAATTATGGAGCCTGAATCCCGCTTCTATAGCAACTCTGTCCTCGTTTTGGATTTCCAGTCACTGTATCCCTCTATTGTGATTGCATACAACTACTGTTTTTCCACTTGCCTTGGCCATGTGGAGAACTTGGGAAAGTAAGTTTTTTTCAAATTTACAGTTATGTTATTGTGTTTTATATTGTCCTCTTACTAAAATTATACAGACTTTGTCTCTTGTGCTTTTTACTGCCCTTACGAGCAAGATGAAAGTGCTATAGCACAACTAATCCATCTATTGTAGTTGTCTTACTAATTGACGTGGATCATGATATGATTAATTCAGCTTCATTAGTGGATGGCTCATGTGAAGAGGATTCTGAATAGATAGATCAGCTTTACAATTTTCTTTCACTCTAGATTCATATCTATGGTCTTTTTTAAAATGAAAGGTATTTTTAAATGTTAATTTAAATCACTTTTATATGAAGATCTAGGAATCAAGAAATCACTTCAGAAAAAAAATCATCTTACTTTGCTTGGATTTAGGCTTAAAATCTTTTAGTTGTTAAACTGTTCAGTGAAACAGTTTGAGGATTATGTTTTTATAATTCCAGCTATTACCTCCTCTTGATTTTTCTTAGAATCTGTGATTTTTAAAAAAGTTAAATTAACTGTTAGGTTTTATTAATGTATATAAATTGAATTTTATGAACTGAATGAGGACGTTTTAAATTCTCAAAGGAATAGACTTTTTCTTGAGTTACAAGAAATATAGAGTCTTCCTTTATAAAGATTTTTGTGTATTTGACACCAGGTGTTGTGATTTATGGTACACTATGGTACACTCACTCTTTCATAGAGAACATTGTGGAAATTGTATTGGTAATCCTGTCTTTTTATTAAAGCAGTTTGGAAAAGTTATTTATAATCTTTTATTTTGAATTTTTCTTTAAGGAACTTAATATAAAATGATCATAGATTGAGTCGAAGTTTGGTATTTTTTATAGATTTAGCCATAAATTTTAGGATAGTGCCATTTAAGAAATGTTTCTTTTAATAAATTATGAATATTTGAACTACTTTTTGTTAATGAGGCAAGTGAACATAGTACTAAGTACATGAGTTCATGTTTAGATGTTTGAAAATGAATTTCTAAGAGAATTAGAAAGATTTCTAAAATTGCCTAAAAGCTCTGTTTCATTATTTGAGAAAGTATTTGCTTAATGTTTTCTTTCTTAACAGGTATGATGAGTTCAAATTTGGCTGTACCTCTCTAAAAGTACCTCCAGATTTACTTTACCAAATTAGGCATGATATCACAGTGTCCCCCAATGGAATAGCTTTTGTCAAGGTAATACTCTCTTGTAAATGAAAGGAATCAACTATGGTTTGACTTTTATAAAGCTAATAGTGTTTAGACATTGTTGGCACATAATGGAAAACAAAAGCACCAAGTTTGCTTGAATATTTTATTTATAAAGTCAAAGATAGAAATCTTCTAAGAACTCACTTCAGAAAAATTCAGTCATCTTGTTTTGCTTGAATTTAGGTTTAAAATCTCTTAATTGTTAAGTTTTAATCAATGATATACAAAACAAATAAATTTAGGTGCATGTATAGAATCTCCCTTTTATTAGAATCTGGCAGACTTCAGTAGCAATTTGATGAACAAAAGATGTAACCTACAAAAATTTAATTTAATTTAATTATGTGCAGACTACTAATTTTATTTCTATATTTTAAATCAAATTGAGACCATCTTAGACATAATAATACTCTAATATGCTTATTGATGCATTTTTAAGAAGACATCCAAACTAATAGTAGGGTCCCTTTTTAATCTCCCTTACTTTCCCCTGAAAAGAGACCAAGGAAAGCCTCCTAAGTGAGTAAATTAAAGACAAATAGGAGAGATCTAGAAGAAGATTATATTGCCTCTCATATGCCAACTTCATTCTTTTCTTTTCTATTTCCTTAGCAGTGAGTCTGTGCTAGAATCATGAAACAGGGTGGTTGCTGGTAGAGTGGACCCCACCAGCCCTCAAATTCATTCTGGTGTACTTATCAAAAGTATCATTCTCTACCAGTAAGAGGTAATGCTAAATTACAATTAGCAATTTAGATATGAGGAAAATTTTTGCCAGAAAGTTCATGGTATATTCCTTTTTTGCAATTTTTTAAGGTGTGGTATTTCTAGGATCTGATGTAAATGAGATCTACATCAGAAGTAGATCTTTTGTTAAATGTCTCCCCACATAAAAATTAGTTTTCACATCACACATATTTCTGATATTTGGTCCCTGTTCTTTTTATATTACATTTTAAAACATGATGGCTGCTTTAAAAGGTACACCGAATGAATTAGAGGTTAAAATATGTTGTCATTGTCACATATATAGCTGTTCATTATTATCTCCTTTAACAGCATTTTTAAAACTCACATCCACATTTTGACCCATTGTGTAAAGCTTAATGAAAATACTATTTTTTAATATTCAAGAATGTGATTATCCTATACCTGAGATTTTAATTGTTTGATTCGACATGCATTATCTTGCACGTGTCTGTGAATCATCAAAGTTAATACTGTTTGTGGTTTTCGTACCTACTGGAGTTCTCATAAATTCTCCCTAGTCTTGATTAATACAAATGATTTTTTTTTTGGAAACAACAAATTTTATCACCTCACTATTCATCCCCTCTTCCAGATTGCTAATAAATATAGGCCGGAGGGGATGGCTTAGTGGTCTAAGCATCAGATTTGAAATACCTAGAGTCCCTGGAACTGCAGGTTTGAATGTCAGCAGAGTCAACCCAGCTCATCATTCTTCCAAGGTAGATAAATGGAGTTCCATGCAGATTACTGTGTGGGGTCATTAGGATGAGATCTTTAAAATGAGGTTGGTTATGAGTGATACAAGTCCCATGTGTCTTTCTGGAAGGATGGGGGTTTCGATCAAGTTTTGAACATTTCCCTCTGAACTTGTTGTATGGTCGCTTATGCACTAGTTGATATCCTCCTCCCTGGAGGCCTCTGAGCTCACATAGAAGTGCTACGTTAGATTTATAAACATTACAGGAACCTCTTAGGAGAAAAATCCTCTTCAGAAGAAATAAAATGTGATGATTTTGTATTGATGGTCACTAGTTCTATGGCCATTCTTTGTTAGCATGTATCAATTCATGACAGTTGGCCATTATTATACTTTGTGCTTCCTTCTTAGTTATCTAAATCTATACTGTTTGAGGGATTTTACACATTCTTTTTTTCTTTATGATAGCCTTCAGTAAGAAAAGGTGTGCTACCAAGAATGCTTGAAGAAATTTTGAAGACTAGACTCATGGTAAAGCAGTCAATGAAGGCTTACAAGCAAGACAGAGCCCTGTCACGAATGCTCAATGCACGTCAGCTAGGACTAAAGCTGATCGCAAATGTCACATTTGGTTATACAGCTGCCAATTTTTCTGGGAGAATGCCATGTATTGAGGTAAGTGATACATGTCTAGTTTTTTCAAGAGAAACTAAAGCAGCATTAAATAAATTTTTTGTTGTTTTTTATTGGGTACATTGTAATTTTACATCATATTGGGGTACAGAGTATTAGAAAAATACATGCACACACTCTTATTGCCCTCCCCACCGAGTCCCCCCCCCC